>UZAN01056552.1:0-11144 GCA_900618425.1 Echinostoma caproni | reverse complement strand
CACCTGTTCCTATCCAGCAGCAACTTCCGACACAGCTCTCAACGGACAACAACGTGGCTCCCCAGTTCAATTGGTACACTTACTCAGATCGAACACATAGCAGTAAGCTACCGTTGGCGTGCCTCAGTAAAAAAAAGCCACATGTCCTATTCGACCACCTGCGTTGAATGCAATTCACTCTCCAGAGCACTGGTCACAGAAAATCCAAAAAAACGCGATTAGCGGATCATCGCTTATCTGACCCAGCCGTTCGTGCTCATTTTGAATCACAACTAGGGCGAGAGCTAAAAGCGTTGCAGCGTGGTAGTGTAGACGAACAATGGGATCAGATAAGGCGAGCAATTCACCGTGCAGCGAAGGTTGCTTGCGGATCTGAAGCGGTAGCCCGTCCAAAGCATTTGATTTCTATTGAGGCAGTGGCACTGATGGAGAAAAATCGGCAAATACCGACCGCCCGTGATCAGAGCAGAGTAGGCGCCGTCCACCACGTCAGCTTACGAAGAGCCTTTTTCTTTTTCATTTTACTTCCTTTTATTGAATATACAAAGATACAACAACTTTTCAGGAAGGGGGAAGCGACCAATCAGAGGGCTGCTATTCAACACACAAAGGGGAAATTCAGGCGGTGGTGGTGAGGTTCGAACACATCCCCGGGGTGATAATTTATTGACGTTACCACCGGGCCACTACCGACCGGAAGAACGACCATGAGAACTGATTGGCAACTACAGCTAGTGAAATGGAAGTAGCAGGTGCATCAGGGAATAGTCAGAGACTGTTCCAACTGGTACGCAAATCGGGAGGTCGGCGAACCACAGTTAGTGAAACAATCGGCGACAAGAGAAAGCTATTCACAATAGGGAACAATGGCTTGACCAGTGGGCGGAGTATCTCAACGAACAGTTCAGCTGGCCAAGCGTTAACCAGACATTATCGTCTATTGCGGTTGAGGCTCCGTGGGAAGTGTCATCTAAACCTACCACTGAAGTTTCAGCTTCAGTTTTTACAACCATTAACCATGCACTTTTGTGCGCCGGTTTTGGTTGCTGTCTTTTGGTGCCCCATTTGGATAAAAGAGCAGATTGAAGATTGGAATGTTGAAAGCAAATTCAAACGGAAGATGGCGAACTCATATAGAATGGTGTGAGAAGAGTAATGAGTGTATGCACGACCGCCATTGTTTGCGACATCCAGCTATATCACTCTGTATCTAACCGCCGGTGACCATCACCCCGAGTTCCCCAGCCAGGGAGCCTAACGGGGCCTATGTGACCTAATCCCTAGTTAGGGTTTTCATACCCTCATGCCAGGTCTTCATTTGACCTCCCTTGACCCTACTCCAACCGCTACCTGCCTCGCCAAGGCAACCTATTTGTTGACATGCGTAAAACATGCCCTAAACAACGTAATCTTTGGAGGTCGATCAGTTGCTCTAGTGGAGTACCGCGAATGCCTAAAACTCTACGCCTAACCTCATCATTTTTAGTCCGGTTACCCCACCAGACTCGTGCAATGCGAAGTGGACAGCAGTGTTCGAACACCGACGATCTATTTTTATCCTGTTCCCGTAGTGGCGAAGTCTCTGCACCTTAGAGCAGGACTGGCCGAACTGCTGTAGCATATACTCGACCCTTCACAGGCAGTCGGATGTCGCAACGGCGCCACAAATGCTTTAAGTGCTAACCGAGTCTTTTGTATACGCGCCGACACTTCACCTGTGAGATATAGCTGCCCAGATAGCAAAATCTGTCTACTTCCTCTACTACATCCCCAGTCAGAGCGAGACTGGCTGCTGGATCAATCCAATCTTGGAGCAACATTTTACACTTTGCAGGTGCAAAACGCATACTGAACATGGCTACATTAGCACTCAAACTACCCTGAAAAGCTTGCAAATTACTCGGTTCTTCACTTAGTAGCTTAATTTCGTCTGCATATTCTGTATCAGGCAGTTTGCCACCTGGGAGTAAATCGATGCCGCTATCCTCGCACGAGGATAGGGCTGTTTCAAGAATTAAATCCATCACGAAGTTATTTAGAAACGGAAGAGAGGGCAACCCTGCCGAACACCACTTCCTATAGTGAAGCACAAAGACGATCTTGCATCCAAGCCCTGAAGAAAGGAAAAGCAGCGGGCCCGGATGGGCTTCCTCCTACGCTTCTCAAGTTGTGGGGCGATGATCTCGTAACATTTGGCCACACGAGCCATACCTTCATCCTGGAGCGAGTCACTGGCCGTTCCCATTTTCGAGAACGGATCTCACAACGACTGCGCCAACCACCGTAGAATAAGATTGATTCCAAACGTTACCAAGGTATTAGGCTCAATCATATTTCGACTTGTGACACCGTTCAGGGGAAACAAATCCCAAACCGAATTTAGGCCAGGAAATAGCTGAAGTTGACTGCTTCTCCTACCTCGGTAACTGCGTGACTAACGACGGTAGCCTCTAACCGCCCACATTTTAAAGGCTCGAGCAGCGTACGCAGGACCGAAAAACATGTTGCGTCAAGTGACGTTTCACTCAAGTTAAAAAGTCGCGAATACTACGCCACTGTACGATCAGTTCCAATTTACGGACGCGAGACCTTGAATCTGAGCTTAGAAGACATCCGTCGCCTAGTGGTTTCTGACAATCGGTGGCCCAGGTGGGATGAGGCCATCGAGTTAGTAACCCAAAAGTCGTTGGGTGTTTGGAAATGTGTCAAACACGAAGCCACTATCGCATCGGAGTGAATCCAATAAGCTCCGTTGCGTACGCATATCGCACCGCGCCTTATTTACAGTACGGCTGCAGACTACAGAAAGCCACAGGGAGGACAGAAGATGACACGGAGGTGAGCCATGAAGGAATGTACGGAGAGATCCAGTTTTCAGTTTGAACAAGCAGTAACTATGCACTTTCGTGCGCCGGTTTTGGTTGCTCACTTTCAGCTTCCCATTTGGATGAATAATAGGACAGGAAAGTTAAAGGTAGGGTCGAACAGAAAATGGAGAAGTTCAGTGGTGCAAGCTCGCAAAGAAACTGAGATGCAAGAACGCCACCGTTTACGGCACACTATCGGGTACGATCATCGCGAGGATCCTAGCCAGGGAGCCTAACGGGACCTATGTGACAGACTCCTGGTCAGGGTTTTCATACCCTCGTGCGAGGTCACAGCTTGGCCATCCTAGACTTTCTTCCATCCACTACTTGCCTAGGCGAACATCGCTGTAGACACTGAAGGCCGTGGCAGCAAACCGAAAGCAACGATCACCTACTTATAGGTCCCGGGTGCCTGAATTTACTTTTGTATTACACACTTTTGTGTGATAAGCAGCAGACCCCATTATTCTAACCATGAACATAATGTCATTTGCGGGCCTGTGACAGCGACTAAACCACTGCGCCCGTTGGATTGGTTACTGTGCTGATCATAGATGCTCGCTTTTTCTGCCTCTAAAATGAGGCCCAAATCCTATCTTCCTCACACATTCTCACTTGTATGGATTGAGTTTAGCAGCGGTTAGCAAAGTTCGCTCAACTGCATTACACTGTACGAAGATGATGCCACGGGCTCCTTTATTACCTCATCTAGTCTCGATGGGGCCGTCTCTAAATTAAACGGAGAAGTTTGCGACTGTAATCCATGGCCACAGCATCTCTTATTCCTCAATGCTTCGAAATCTGACTAGCCGTTTCTTCCTCCTTTTTGGTTGTATTCATCAGAAAAAGGTGAAAAGATATTGCGGTCCAAAAAGAAATAACAATGATAGGCGCCACTGTTCATGATAATTAGTGCATTATTATATGTCACATTTGTTGGGGTCAACAGTGATCAACACAAAGCACGGTACAAAAATCTTCATGACAAAGAAGTGGCTGCAAGGTTGGCTCGTGGACGGTGTATTGGCAATTAGTGTAAACCTAAACGGGCGGATTTTCTCGGAAAATTTGCAACTGAAACCTTCGGCTCGCCAATAGCTCACCAACAAAGCACCAGGGTAATGTGAGAACCACGTTTTATTGGGGACCAGTGTCCAGTTCGTCGAATCGTGTGCGCTCGGAGCGGGGTAATAAACGCACCTTGGTACCCAATCAAGACGATGGTCAAGGTTTAAACCGGGAATGTGGTTCGCACACCTAGTCTTGTTTCGTTTGGTTCAGTTGGTAGTGCTTTATTGACCCGATTATAGTCCCGCATGCTAGTTTCTTATTGTCTTACTTTCGTTGAAAAACACCGCTCGAAAAGTCTACAGATACTATTTGACATACTAGGGTGTATAGAAGCATTCCTTGAGGTACCCGTGAAGATCGATCAACCAGAACCCAAGACACAAACCAGCGACCGTAAGCAAGTTCTAGGGAGCCATGTTCACACCACAAACGAGAATCGCTTCGATACAGAAAAGCGATCACCTTCTCAATTACATAAACAGTCTCCAAATCGTAAATTAAGACACTGTGAACCATTTCATTGCTTGAACCTCAAGAGTCGTGCAACAGATGTCTCACGATTACGAACAGCATATTCTAGGAAGAACGATCCAGCTGTCAGTACGTAACCGGGTGCTCAACTTCCTCGAGTCTGAAACGAACGCAGATCGACCGTCGCAACAATTGGTGGGGTTGCCTACAAGACTGACGATCGTCAAGTTCAATTCAGTTCTTACAACCATTAACCACGCACTTTCGAACGCCGATTTTCACTGCCCATTTGGATAAAACAGCAGTATGAAGATCGTACGAGAGCACTACCCTACAATGCCACAACGAATTAGTTTGCGCCCAGTTGATCATTTGTTTCGGTGGGCGTTTCCACGGCAAGATAGCAAGAGTTGAGTCACAATAAGCTGCAGCATGCCTCACTTTCAAAATGTGCTGAATGGAACACGACCACCAAACTTCAAGTAAAGAAACACGTTCAGCGAAGGCAGTAAATTCTGTTTCCAAGTTAAACGAACTCATCCTTGAAATCGGTGTTTCATCGAAAGCCCGCCATCTTCGATTGATTGAAATGGCAGTGCAGTGTTATGAGTGCGACCGTGTGAGATTCGGTGCAAACTACTTCAGCTGTTGGTCGTTTTTAACTTCAAGTGGAACCGTTGTAGCCCCCAATTGAATCTGCCTATTGTGTTCCATCAGCTTCAAAAGTAGATAGATAGAAGGGCAGAATGAAGATAGCAGTGTTGAGGGCAAATTCAAGCGGAAGACAAGATTCACACAGGCTGCGGTTGCAAAAATATTAAGTAGGTGCACGAGCGCCACCGTTTGCGACACTCAGCGCCACTAACCACCGGTTACCATGATTTCAGGGTCCCCATCTGAGGAGCCTAACGCGCGCCATGTGATCCAGTATCCTGTTTAGGGTTTTCACACCCTCACACCAGGTCTTAGTTTGACCGCCCTTGACCTTTTTCCATCCACTGCCTGCCTCGACGAACTTCGCTTACCGTGGCAAAATATAGATAGGTTCCCCGGTTCAACTACTTCCTACTAACGGGGGAATAAGGAGGTTGTGAAACCCCATAAACTAACACACCATATATACATACGTACGTGTTTTGTTTAGCAGGCCCTGGTCAGAAATCACGCATTCGCGCCGATCTAACATGAGACGCTCCACAAGCACGAGGGTTGTAAATGAGAGAAGTTGGTTTGTTGTATGCTGTAATTCACATTAAAACAGTTGCCCTGTGTTTCTTTCCCTCGATTACCGGCCCAAGTTTAGAAAAATAAAGAGTTGACTGATTATATCGCGAAAAATGACGGAAGAGTACAACCGTAATACATCATTTTCCACTACCATCACATTCACTGCTACAGGAGCATCGAGTGAAACTTTCCTGGTGACATTTTTCACTAGATCGAAACGAATTCGTCCAGAGTAGCCGGCAGAACAGAAAAACGCAACCGAATTATTCAATTGGATATACAGGGCAGGAAACACTATAGTGAACCTCGTGCAATCCCCGTGTGGACCACAGAAATCGCAACAATACAAATTTGCCCTAACTGTATCCTCCTCCATCAAGCGTACTTGATTATGAGATGCGCAATGCTGGGAGTGGTAAACACAGTACGACTGTCAGAGATGAGATATCCTTTATTTGACAGCATAATTTTCCATGTCTCAGTGCAGGTTTACTACGGTTCGTCACACTACCTGTTTCTTCCACGTATTGGATTTGGCTTGTCAAACGGAATATATGTCAAGTCGTTAGCCACTGACAGAGATGCACTGCTACGGATTCCAACTCGGCGACTATCCACTGCACTAACGGGCGAAATGATTTATCAGATGTCGAACAGAATCAAGCCCTCGAAAAGCGATAAAGCGTACCAAGAAATGAATGATGGTGATTGTTTTAGCGCGCTTTGCCTTTATCCACTAGAGATAGCTTATGATCGCTTCACCCAACATAATTCAAAAAGCTGTCCTTCAGAACACTGCTTGCCAACTTCCGCCGACATGTTTGATCTCAAGTGGTAGCTTCGGCGTTTTGCTTCACCAACCATCTTTGAGAAAAACTATAGCAGTGCCCATAGCAACAGCCTTTCATACACTACTTCTATCCCTGTTGCAACCGATTATTATCATTAAGATCGAGGCCTTCAGAAGCTGTTAATTCCAGTACCTGATGATTACGTTGATCGACCAAACCTGAGCTAATTCGCCGTTGTTTCTTGAAACATTCAATTCTGTATCCAGTTATGCCAAATCTGACTTTTAAAAAGGAGATATTCACATTGGAATCATCCTACACTGATTGTAGACATTTCGCTGGAAGAAAATCACAATGAACTTTAATGTCACTCTGATGTTCACTCGAATTCAAAAGATACCAAGTACAGTTGTAATCTGTGCATTGTCAAAAAGTATAACAAATCATCAGCATTAGAAACAAATGCAATCCTGGCCCTGAGGACTGATCTGAGTAGAATTCAGACTGCTTCCGAGATCGTTTGTGCCTAAAAGTTGATCAGAGAGATGAAAACAACAAAGACAAACCTACCTGGGCTTCTGCCGCGTGGTCACCATTGACTTGCTGATCCGGTTTTCCATCGATTTTGGGCTTCTTCGTTATCGGCGATGTGCCATCCCCGTTAACTGGATTAGCTCCGTTGACATCGATCTTGTTCTCGGTGACTTGTCTCTTTTTACGGACTAGGTGCGATATGTCATCCACGGGTTTTTTGTCACAACTTGTTTCGGCGGTTGCGGGAAACGATGTGCTCGTTTGCGGTTGTAGTTTTGAGGCTTGAAGGTCTTCTTCAACCTCCGACTTCCGCGTTTCTAACTCTGGAATGAGTGTTTCAACTTCTTTCAATGAACTCTTAAGCAGTTCAAGTTCATTCTCATTGTGCGATTTTTCGTCCTCGTTTATTTTCTTTCTTAAGTTCGCTGCGTGTTTCTCCAGTGAACTTATTGCTGCCTCAAACGCAGACATGGCGCTTTCAAGACTTCCGGCCACCGCGTGAGTTGTGCCGATTTGAAAATGAGTTTCAGCAACTTCGCGGTGATCATCTGACAATAGGGATTGTCTTATAACGAGACATTCCTGGATGGGAATAAAAAATTGCTGAATGAAGGAGCCCTAGGAATATTACTTCACATTTAAATGACTAATAATAAAAACAAGTTGCGGCAACGGACGGTGAAAAAATTTCGGGGGCTGTTCAATGTTGCGGTTTCCTAACTTAGGTAAGATTAGTAGTTTTATGCACCCGAATGGACGAATGTTCAGCATTTTTGAACCATAAAACTTTCCAGTTGAGTCCAACCACAGACAATTCTTAATTAACAAACTAAATTCAGAAACCAAAGTCCCGACGGGATAGCAATGAACTATTATTCTTTTGTGGGAACGTGAAGAAACTGGGATACTATGATCACACTTATTGGAGGCGATCACTGTTGACCGCATACACGTGTTCCATCGACTTTGTTTATAGGCAGAACGTGGGAGATTCCATTTCTATCTCTGGGTAGCCTGCCACGATAAATTAATTGCTGCTGATACACTATGGGAGTGAATGAGGAAGGCGAGCCCCTTTTGCATTCCGAAATACCTAATACAAATCAAAGTATAAATGCGAATTCCGTGATAACCAAGAGGTTCAAGCTATTTTAACGAATTCAGCTTCGGAAATACCGAATTTAGTGGGAGTGAGCTAATGGACCTGACACTGATCTCGGTGCAAAGTTCGGAGGCAAAGGTATTTAACCATATTCTAACAAGGAATGATGGTTCTTATATACGTAAAATGTTACCTTCAGATCAAGGGTAGCCCAGGATACTGAGCATTCAAGATGAAATAGATTTAGTCTGCGTTCGAATCCACGTAAACAACGAATTAATTTCCATTTGATTCAGAACAGTGAATCAGTGACTCACCTGCAAATCAGATACAGCCTGAGTGTAGTCCTCTTTTTCACGACTTATTTCACCTAGCTTTTCGTAGCACTCAGCTACTTTCAAGCGGCTTTCATCGTCGTCCTTTCTCGAAAAAATTTTTCTGGCAACTTCGATCACTTCCCACGCGAGCTGCAAGTTGGTGACATCGTCTTCTTGCTCGTCAGTATCGGCTTCATTACATTCCTCATTTTCATTCTCATCCTCGGTCTTTTCTTCCTCGCCATTTTCCTCTTCCTGTACATTGTCCGTATCAGTAGTTTCTTTACCATCTTGGGCATTATCCTGTTCTTTTTCATCACCAACCGTGGGTTCGACATCTTGTTCGGTACCTGGTTTCTCCTCGCTGGAAGTGGGCTCTTCGGGCGGCACAGTTTTTTCTTCTTCGCACATGGCGTCAATAACTTGATCTGACAGCTCTTCTTTTTCCTCAGCTGAAAAAGTTAGTCTTAAGACGTCACTCACCTGTCATTTCTGGCCCTTGCACAACACATTCGTCTTCTGACTCGGAACTATCGCCATTTTCAGGTACTAGAAGAACGTCAATTGCCCAACAATGTTTTACCTCCTTCAAGTGCATTCCCGATAACCGTGCTCTCCATACGCGCTAGCTCCAAAAGTGCAGAGCCATACAACAAATTTGGGACACCTAGCCGATCATCTAAATCGCCAAACTCCGCAGCACTGTGGGCCAAAAATGAAATGTTCAAGCGCGAGACCTACAGTAATTCACAAGCTTTCTGAAAATTCTCTACCGCTTGTTGAATCTCAGAGCAGGCGAGATGTCGCCGACCTTTAGAAACTAGATCATCAGCACCAGCCATTTGAACTCCGTTTGAATTGTGTTGACCGCCTAAATCTTTGAAGGACAAGACACTACAAATTATAACAATAGTGATAAATACCTCCTGCCAAATTCTTAGGCAATAAAAACTCTTCAGCCTATAGTTTTGAGTGTTTCTTGATTGTTCTTGGAGATCAATGGTGTTCGAATGAGGCCTGGGTCCCGATGGCATAAACCCTGCCATTGTTCAGTTCAGTTCAGTTCAGTTCAGTTCAGTTCAGTTCAGTTCAGTTCAGTTCAGTTCAGTTTGCACAGGACGACGTGTGGCCCGGGCCAATCTTGCGTCCAGATTGATGTGTTGTTGGCTGTTCTTGTGGCTTCCAACACTGCGAGTCAATAGGTTTTTTCTGAAAGGCAGAAAGTAAGGTGCAGTATCACGTCCTGGGCAATGACGCTCAGGAATAATAGTTACTTACCATCAAACTGCTTCAGGGAAGAAAGAAGCCCAACAGTCATCTAATGCCCTCTTGAAGGCAATGACGTTTGAGCAACTTACCACCTTTTCTGGCAGACTATTCCAGTAAGGTATTACGCGACTTGTGAAGAACTTGGCTCGAATGTCCAGTCTTACAAGACTACGTTGTAGCCTTAAACTATGTCCCCTAGTGCCACTTGAGGGGATGAACTGGAACATGTCCTCGAACTTAAGTCCGGAGAGCCCGTTGATGATCTTAAAGACTTCTATTAGGTCCCCCCCTTACTCTTCTTCTTGCAAGAGAGAATAGGTTAAGGTCCTTGAGTCTCTGCTCGTAGCTCTTACCCCTTTGTCCCACCATCATTATTGTAGCCAGACGTTGCACCCTTTCAGTTCAGCTCAGTACTCACAGAACGAATTGCGGCTCTTGCCAATCGCACGTCCTGTTTTTTGTGTTGTCGGCAGTTTTATTGGCTACCAACACTTCGAGTCAATAGTGTCAGATCCATTACAATGTTTCGTAAAGTAAAGCCTAACGATCAACATTCAACTTCGGGAAATACTACTGCCCAGCATTCGTCTAGCTTTCTCTTGAAAGATTCGACACCAATACACTAAACCACCACTTCAGGTAATTTATTCCACAGTGGTATAACCCACTGGTATAACTAACGTAACCTTGAAGGTGTGCGGTTCAAATTTTTGATGTGGTAAATTCTAGTCTTGTAGGAGCTAGGTTATCGGTACCCCGGGCTAATACGTATAGGTCGCAAACGTTCGTTCGTACGAGGAGAGAACGAGACGATTCATGAAACGGAGGACGACGTGTATTATAAAGACCTGCAGAGCATGAGAGAGATACGGAAGCGTGAGCAAGCGAGCGGAAGGTGAAAGCAAACACGTGCTGACCGAGGAGGTGGCCTTGGTGTGATAAAACAATGAGATGCACAAGAGGAAATGTACATTGAGAGCGGGATGCTATTGGTTACTACAGTCTCATAGTTATAAACTACTGTGATTCAAAGCCACTGAAACCGCTGTAAATCGTGTTAAGTCCGTAAAGCCGCTTTGCGAGGATATTCGGAAGTCCTCGGGTGCTAAATTTTGAAATAAGTGATTTCATTGCGCAAGACGTTTTGCATAGAGAAAAGACCTGCACATTGCAAGCTTCCGCCTTGGCCAATCAGGTTGCTGTGGCACTTTTAAGTGCCAGAAAATGGTCTCTAGCGTTATTCAGAATGATTGTTGCGGTTACTGGTACCACCCAGGGTGTGCTCGCATACAAAGTAACGCCTACGAAGCTTACGTGGGAAACGACGCTTTACACTGGTTTACACTGGTGGCAAACGCTGAAGATTTAAAGAGGACTTCAATGCGTTTTGCAAGTCCGGGTCGGAATCTTACAGTTGTGCCATATGTGTCAAATTGATCACGTTATCAGAAACTACCGCTATGCGCGAGAGAGCATCGGCAACTACATTATCCAT
>UZAN01056551.1:2300-13528 GCA_900618425.1 Echinostoma caproni | reverse complement strand
AGGATAGCATTGGTTTTTTGGGGAGGGAACCCTGGTACTCTGATTCCCCAATTGTGCAGGGGAGCATGAAGCCGGAATCGATTGCATATTAGCACCGTTATCACACGGGAAATTCCGATACTGCTGTCTTCATCAAGGGTCGCAGGCACAGTTCCCGTTGTCCTTTCTTTTTGTTTAGTTTCCAAGATTGAAGTACTGTGGTCGTTATTTCTGGTGTGCTGAGGGTGACTTTCATTATCTTCGGGCCATTACCGTGGTAATTTGGTGAACAATTATGGCGACTGATTGATGTGGTAAGAAAATCTTGTCAGTCTTTAATGAAACAGTACTCATAGTCGTTGTAGTAGCATCTGCACTCATCAGGATCATTTAGTTGTGGAATCCCATGAATGATGACAACCCTTTTGTTCTTTACCACCCGTGCACCCTCTTGATTGTTCCGGTGTTGCACGCGCTCCGCCAAAGGTCTATCAGAGAAAATTCGTGTGGTACTGGAACTGTTTCTCAAGAGGTAACTCGAAAAAAGGACGTTCTCAACGTCCATTTCGCTCTTCAGTTTAACTCGGACCAAACTGGGTTTTCCTGCGTGTGGTGAATTTAGCTGGCACACAAGGCGTGTGACGCTCACAGGTTGAACATCAATTTCCATTAGAGTGCATAAACCTTTCCAACGACCAAGGTCTTCTTCTTGCCTTTCCCTCAGTGTTTGGGTTGTCGGCCCAGGTAAATTCGTGCAGATGACTGTTAAGTTGGTGTTCCTAAAGCCTTTCTTGCCACCTACTGACGGGTTTTCTGGTGGTTTGCTAGGCTTCAGTGATCTAATGATATCCCTCGGCTCTATGTCAATGGTTATGTCTCTTGTTGCCGTTGGTGCATTGTTGACAATGATTTCCTGCGTACGCTTTACAGGAATGGTGCTGTTTGTGGAGCACCTTGGACGCTTAGTTGGTCGTTGAATCCGGCTGGTGGGAGGGACTGGGGTACTCAGAGCGTCGATTCAAGCCTGCCCAATAATCCGAGTGTTAGGTAAAAAGACTATTTTCTACCTAAAACTGCCTATTTTTCGAGCATTTTCAAATTTATTGTTTTATTAATTTGGCACTTTTTCTTGGTGCTAATCGTCCACACCCAGATGGCGGCCGCTGATTGGTCCATCCTGTAAATTTCCTCATTTTTTGCACAAAGTCTCAAGGTCTCTGTGTCCGCAGACCAGAACAGTATATAAGCAGCCGATTGTCCCACTGTAAATTTGACCTGCTTCCTGTGCGTCAAGTACACGGTCGCTGTTCACCATCTGTGTTCTTGCTTACGTAGCTGGGAGAAGGCTACTAGTGCTCTTGGTGTCCAATCTGTGCTGTATTCGTACTCCTGGGGCTAGACGACCAGTGTTGCCGTTGCGGTACGCGCTCCGTAGTGTTCGGACCTACCTCGTTTCTCTGTGTGCGTTCGCGCTCTGTGAAATTGTGCACGTCATCCGTGAGTGTCCAGTCTGTGTTTCGTCGTTCATTGTTTATAGTGAGTGCCACTATCATTGTGTTGAGTTGTGTTCATCGACTCCACTTCGGACACATTGGGCCTCACGCAGTTCTGTGTCACTGTGTCATTGTTCATTGTCCTTCCGTGTGCCACCCTTGTGTGTCCTCGTGTGTCATCCTGTGTTATCTTGTGTCATTCGTGTGTTACCTTGTATGTTATCTTGTACGTCATCATGTGATATCTTGTTGTGTGTTATATAATGATTGATCGGGAACGACACAACACCGAGTTCCCTCCCTAATGGTTTTGCATTCGAACTGCTTCGAATATGAGCAAGAAAACTGGAGCCCAAGGACTTGAGTTTTATATTTATTGAATGCATCAATCGTTTATTAGCAGTGATTTTATCAACCTTTTTGTACGCGTTATTTTATTTTTCTCAATTTGGGGAGTAGTTCCTTCTCTAATATACGTAAAAGCAGTTCAAAACTGCCAGATACATAATTCTGTTGTTATATATGATTGAAAAGTTCTGAAGAAACGAAAAATTCGGAACCAAATGGAAGCTAAACCTAAGTTATGTTGAAGGATGACTGAGTAGATAAAGTTTGCCAACACAAAAGATTTTTCGTTGATTGCGATTAACCGAAGCTAGATAGTAATTCACTCTGCAATGAGACCGCGCTGTTTTGAGTAATGCAATTTAAAGCTTTTTTGCGAGGCCAGTTGGTCACTCTTTTTCTACTACAGTTTACCAGATTATCTGAAGGCCATGTCGGACTGTGACCTACAAATTGGCCTATATTTGAAAAGAATCAGAACGGAGGTAAAATGATTTCATTGTTGATGTCAGTCAGAGAGTTCAGGTTCCGAACCGGATGAAATAATAGTGTTGACGACCTTGAGAATGATCGAATCCCACCAAATCTGTTTAAACGGAATAATATTTCAGTTTCTGCAGACCGCAAGGAAATCAGCAGATGGAGAAACCTTCGAATCTGGGATAGAGCATTTGTAAGTTAACTACTGATTCGGTTCAAGTAGCAAGAAAAGCTTGAAAGCGAATATCGGTAATTTGGCAGCATTAACCAACGCGCACAGAACCAAAATCAACAAATAGTAAAAATAGATAGAAAAAATAATTTTGAACCAAGCTTTCGAGCCTCATCGATTGGTTATCAAATGACACTAGCATACACAATGCTATTGGGCAATAATATACTACCATATATAAACCTTACTCTGGGCTTTGGCAATCCCTCCTCGACCGCAAGAACCATACTCACCATTTTTTGAGAACCTGAACAATAATCGAAGAGTTACTGCTTATTTAGGCTAAATCTTATATCCAACAAATTGCACACTTCATTGATACACACTGAATCTCACACGCCGATTAGTATTGTAAGATCACTTCGGGTGTTCATCGAAAATTCATTGAAAACTATCTGAGAATTTGTGTCGTTTATCAGTTTGCTTTAGTACTGTCCTTAGTTTCAGAGATCATTCATGGCATCCGAGTTAAATTACAAAAATCCCATTCTTCTTTACTATGCAAGAAGCACTCTTACATAAGTAAAATTATAGAAGCTACTTATCCTCATGTGTTTGATCCAAATAACCGTTATGAGTGTTGTTTGTATGGTTTTAACCGAAAATTTCGTCTAAAGCTTATTTTTCTTCCTAGATGTATGACTCAGGCAGTTCCATGTTATATGCACCAACCTGCGCTTGACATTTATCGAAAGCCTTTTCCTGAGTCCACCAAATCTCAGATCTTCCTTCTTTCGTTAGTTTCCCGAAATCCGTGCTTCTATGAACTCGGGTGTACTGCAACGTCTATCCATCTCAGGAAAGCTGCGTTTGATAAAGTAAAATGCACCTACTCTTGAGTTCTTGATATTAGGAAGTTTCATTCATGGTCGATATTTCCGTCTACCGATTCATCTGATTTCAAAGCACCTACCTCAAGGTTGCTGTAAAAGTTGTGATCATGTGAATACCTCCGTCAAGGCACAACAAACACACAGATTACATCGGTCGTTTTAACATAGACCGCCATTTCGGAAGTTGTTCTGTGACAATTGTAGTGATGAATCCTCAATAATAAGTTTTCTAGACAAGATTTAAGGAAAAGTTTCATGGAGATTACCTAATTTTTCCGAGGCTGAATTTCTGACTAGATATAATTGCAATCAAATGAAATATTATTAGATTCAATTTCACATTTAGGTCAGCTATTTGATTACTATTGATATATTCAACACGGTGAGGATAGCGCATACTGTTTTGTTGGAAAATTGGAACGAACTAGGGAAACCCAATAATTTTTCGGGGGGGATATATTTAGCTGAAAATGTCGAGTGACGACAAGTTGCGATAACGTTATACATCAATGCTTAAAAAGGATACCAATGAGGGGGTTCGATCAGGCTTATAGCATAGCTGTTGCAAAACCAAGTTTGATGGTCGATATGCAACACCATTTGTATTAAGCAATGGTTAATATGCTCTCAATGTGCAATAAACTGTCATTACATCGGAGAAAATTTTTTGGAATTCGTGTTAGCAGCCTTATTGGTATTTAAATTAATCCAACTGGAGATGTCTGAGAGACTGTTCCTTTTAGTGAGCCTAAACCTATAGAGTGCTAAATCTTCATGCAGTAGCTTGAAGCTTTACGCTGCTGCACAGTGAACATTTAAAGAAGATGGATGTATTCTAAGAAATGAAGAAGAAAAGAAGAACAACCTTGAGGTGAACTGCACTAGATCAATTCAAATTTTCTCAATACACGTGTGCGTCAAACACCCACGGAATAATGATAGGGAAATGCAGCGCGAATGCTGACAAGTTATTTGTAGTCAAAATCAATCGTTCATTACAATATTGATTGGAATTTGCACAGAGAAGCCAAAATCGCGTTTTGACACGACTTATCCTGGGTCATTTTGCTGTATCCGTACACGTGTATACTGCAGTTTAAAGAATCAATATTATTTGGTCATAAACTACAGAACTTTAAGCCAAGAACGATTGTCATTGACACCAATCACCCAAACTAGTCTAAATTCGAGTGCTGTCTAATTGATAAATTATTCAAGTTTTACAATCATGTGCTTTTGGTTTCCCTTTTCCAATTCTTAACGAGGAACCTATGCTTCCAATGGTTTAAAATACTAATTGAATTACCCTACTTCTCCGAGCACCAATAATGATTGCCTTCACCTGTATATGTTGGAATAATCGCCTAATGACCTTAAAGTTTATAACAAATAATCAGGTTGTGAGTTTCCAGCCGAGTCATAGCACTGGAGGCTAGTATTGAGATGAGTGACGACCGATACTCGCAACACACGTATAAATGGATTGTTCTGTATCGTGTATAAACAAAATGAGAAGCGGTCTTATCAGCTGCCCGGTGACCGAGTGGCCGAGTTGCTTGCATTCTACCTGTAAGGTCTCCGGGTTCGATCCCCTGTTGGGTCGATGGATNTTCTCACTGCAGATGCGACCCAACCAGATAAAAACAGCTGTCCAATCCTTCCTAGCTTTGCAGCTCACGCCTCGTTTACACGACCAATTCATCATATAAACATTTGGTATTTGTCATCGCTGATTCTTTCCAGATGAATTACTGTTGTCTACTTTATTTTAATATGTTGCTGTTGTACGATAAAGCTCTCAACGTTGATGTTCAAGCGCATTCTGATCGAATGTATTTTAACATTTCACACCCCTTCATTTTACATAAATGCAAGCGAGAATCAAATAGGAGAAACCGTGTATTCCTACAAGCCATGTGTTCCAATGACAGCAACAGGTGCACTCTGTGGCTCAGGTTGCCAATCTTCCGTCTCTCCCATTTAGGGTTTCTGTGAATTTTCNAATAATTCCAATCCAAATCAGCAATGACTTTGGAGGTTACTTTTTGTAACACTTATTTGTCACGAATAGGTCTATTGACTGAATGGTTCTGAGAAGTTGCCAAAAAACTAACGACAATTGTCTAAGAACACACTTATTCTTCTAAGAGTTTGGTGAATAAAATCTCAGACTGGTTCGATTGTGATACATAAATAAGATACATACATGAAATAAATTTCTTTGTGAAAAGAGAAAATGAACCTTGAACCAAAAATGTAGGCAGCACTGGACATCTGTTTTGACCTGATGGGGTCTCATCAGCAATGCGAATCCACTGGCCCGACTGGGGACTGGATCCGGAACCCCACAAGAACATTGACGAACCAATCCTACATTCCCTTTATATAATATGTAATCTGGTTGCAATATTTCCAACCGAGTCCTCACCCTGGAGACTAGTACTGCGATGCGCAATGTGGGATACCTGCAATAGGCTCGCAAAGATTAGTTGTACTATATCGTGTATTAGGAAAATTAAAAAAGGGTCTTCTGATCAGCTGCCAGTTGGCCGAGTGGGTAATGTACTCCTTTCTGCCTGCGAGGTCCCGGGTTCGATACTGCATGCTTACAACTGGTTTATTGTCGTACAGTTGTGAGATTTCAGTAACCAGTTCTTGGTGACCGACTAGATAATTTATTTATGTATTTATATTATATTTATTCATAGAACACACAATAGATCGAAGTGTCCATGTTTCTCTATTGGTACTCACAAAATTACCCAGTCAATTTCGTGGACCATTCCCGTTCAATGTACACAAAAGGGCCAGATTTTCCTTCGAGTATAATAGCAGCCGCTAACTTCGTAAAAGATGCCCAATTACTGGCATCCTACTTTTCGCCTCATTGTCTCACGGGTTTATGGACACAGCATCGTTGGTTAGGACATGTGTTACGTATGTCACCAAATAGGTTGCCACGGCGATTGATGTTTGCCGAGGCAGGTACTGCGTGCATTAAAACCAACGGTGGTCAAACTACGACCTGACATGAGGCTATGAAAACTCTAACTAGGAGTCTGAGTTGCATAGGTCCTGTTAGGCTCCCTGGATAGGGGCCTCGGGATGAACGGAATCGAGGGTTAGCGACACTGAGTGAGATGGCTGGGTGTCGTAAACAATGGCGTTCGTGCATCTTCTCAATTTTCTTGCATCATCAGTCCACTGAACTTCTCAATTTTCTCTTCGATCCTACTTTCAATCTTTCTATTTTCCTCCTATTGTTCACCCAAATGAGCAGACAAAAGACAAAAACTAAAAGCGACACATGGAAGTGCATACTTAATGGTTATTTAAACTGAACTGTACCGTCATCAAAACGGATTGACTTGTTTTTCTGGGTTCGTTGTGCTAACCAGGTCATCACGACGAATTGGATCGAATAGAACGCGGGATGACGCATTAAAAGTAGAGGTGTACCAGTGAATTGACAGAGCAGTACCAGATATGCATGTCACATAAACGACAAGAATCGCAATGTGATTTCTCTCAGATTCCGGTGATCGAAATTTTGCATTCATAATGCCACTGCTAACCACTGCAACTCAGAAAATAATCATCCTTAAGCGCAAGAAATACAGGATCCCCGAATTTAAATGTGTCGTATGAAAAAAATGTATTTTGTGCTCTCTCAGAGTATTGGGGGCAATTAACCTATTCTAATATGTTCTCTTCACTCCGACCATTAATCTTGCCTATGAGTTGTTTGTCCCCGAAATAAACCTCCTCGAGTGAGTTTGAAAGCAGCTGTCGGATGTCAGGGGAGGGAAGGGAAGCAGTATTGAGACTCACAACAAAAACTACGACAACTTCATGAGTTTGTCCCAAGTGTTATTTACTACATGAACTGTAGGACTATACAGAACCCTCTGGGCAATTCACTTCTGTAATTACTCGTTGAGTTCGAATAGAATCTGACAAGACTCGGGGAATAAACCAATCAAGCGCCGAAAGCCACTACAGTATCAGCAGAAGGAGGTCTACAGCAGTCTGGCGTTGCCCTGGTGACCATGCGAGCGAAAGAATGAACTGATACCATGTTAGATTGTCATGACATGTGATATATAAACTATTTTCTCTGCAGTAAGTACCAGTTGACATGCAGCAAAATGATTCCGGAATAAAATTTTGCTCACTTGCAATGTTGCATTTTTTGTTCAAGTTCGTTTCGGAAAATAACTGTTACAACGAATAAAATAAAGTTGATTTTAAGGGTTTACTACTAAACCATTGATACTAAAAGTGCTCTTCTAGAGATGAAATGAAATGTAACCGTATATCCCTTTGGAGAAACTAACTCCAGTTCGAAAGTTAATAAACGATTGTGGATTTTGGTAATGGCAAAACTTACAACTCATCATATAAAGCGAACAATGCAAAGGCAACAAACAGACATGAAGTACACAGATAGCATCCAGGTGCGCATTTCTTGTTTTAAATCGCGATGAGCGCTACTTGCCGTCATGGAGAATGCCATTCTTTGAAAATTCTTTATTTGCTCTCAAGCTCTCCACGTCTCTCCCTTCCCCTATTTGGCATTTATTTGCACGAACCGAATGACACATATTGGAGGTGTCTTTTTATTGGGACAACGGAGAGTATGAGCGGCTATTCGAATCGAGAACTTCCGTACCCCAATACACTGGACGAATCTACACCGCCTGCTTTCCTCATTTGATGAAACTTGCATCGGTTTTCTGACAGAATGTGGTATTGTTTTTCTGCAGTTTCGATTCGGTACGTACTCGTCAATTTTCCCTCTCTTCTCATCTCCCATGAACTTTCGCTCATCTTTAGTAGCGTTAGGGTTAATGATTGATCAATTGACCTGTGTATTCTTGTGTGTGCAAACCAGTCCGACATTCGGATACATATTTGTCGCTTAATGTATGCACTTCGGTAGCAATCATGGTTTTTGAACGTAGACATTGCATTTGTAAATTAGAAAACCATAAGATTGACCCAGAACAGTGACTTTTATCTCCCATGTCCTTTTGGGCTTTCTGTCCCCCTCCCCGCCCCCACCTCACTCACAGTAGGTTGAATGCACGGTCGGTTCGCAGTCCTGGTAAGAGTATGCGGTGATGTGACAAGACCCGCTAAGCACGATCTCGCTGTTTATACCGGTGTTAAAAGGGGAATCGCGATGATAATTAACGGTATCACGACGATAATGACGGCGCAGTGGGGCAAAAAGGATGATGGATTGTTGAAATGTGTTGGCTTGTTACAAAGCACGGTTCAGTTGTTAATGCGGCAAATGCTGCACGAAATGGGTTCAACCAAAACTGGAGAATAAAGTTTATTTTGTACGTGTTACCCGACAAAGCTTCATTGCTAATCCCTAATAAAATACCATCCCTTCCCAATTTGTGTCTTAACTCACTAGCCGAATTTTACTGGAAAACCCACTTTACCAAGTTTCTCAGTAAAACCGCTGATTCGCTAAAGGTTATTTTGGAGGTGCTTCAAGGTACCATACAGTCCGCTTTTCTTTTCTGTTTCTATACTTGAAACCTACCCAACAATCTTGATGATATTCTCATTAGGTATGCTGATAAAGTCATCATTGGTTCCAAATTCCAAGGTTATTACCTTTTCTCACTGCTTCAAGTCAATTGATATGTCTTAAGCAAATAGTATTCGTATTGCCCTCTATACATTAACTCCCCTGAATACTGAGATGTTACCTTTTCTTTGATCAAAGAAGCTCATCTACATTCGTTTAAACATAATTGTTTTGTGTCCTATGTTGGCAGACAGACCCTTCTTATAGTATATTCATTACAACACCTTGGCTTTTCTGTCTACCAGGATCTCACATGGATCTTTCACATGGACTGCATCCTCGAAAAGAGTAGACGATTGCGTTTCTTTATTTCTCACTTGTAATCTTTAAAAGTTCCACTGTATTTACCCCACTATCTTGTACATTCTTGTGTTATCACTCCCCCTCTTTATTGCTACCCGGTTTCATTTGCTGGTCTTCGAGCTACGGATTATGCAATTCTTCGTTGCCCATGCACAAGCGATATGCCCTCCTATTTACAATTGCTCAACTTTATTGCAAAAATGTATGTCTTAATAATAATATCTTACCAGGCGTTACTCACCCATTACACAGAAATCTTGTATAATGTTTGCCCACTCCCGTAACCGGATGTCATTACAAACTTGTGTGCGCTTGGAGCCCGGCATGCGTTTGTCTGTTGTTTCATTTCTTTCTGGACATTTTGGCAGGCATAACGTTTTACAGATACAAGGTAAATGATAACCATTTGCACATTATGGCGCTACCTTCCTCTCTTTAGTTTTTGACGATCTACAATGACGTTTTGGAAGTAAGTGCGTGCAGTGAACTGAAATCCATCCATGAAGATTAAATCAATTTGTGACTTAACGTTACTCCATTGGCCCTGATTATAAAAAACAATCCCTTTCTCTTCTCCATTCACAGAGGGTTCATTTCCAAAAATCAAATGATTTTTCTTTTTGAAATCGCACCTATCTCTAAGTAGGAAGATGATATATGATTGAATATATACTGTTCCAACTGGAGAGACGATAAAAATCACCCTGGAAAACTTTTATAAAGTATTTAAAAAACCTAGATCATTTCGGTAAGTTTACGAGTTAATCTCAAAATTAATCTCCAAAAGATCGCTAAGGGTTGTTTGACAAATCCATCGCTCATTCCAGTCAAAATGGAGTGGAAACTACCATGTTATTAATTGCGTTCTTGTGGCGTTCATCAATGTCAATTTTTTTGTTAGATTACTAAAGATAACAACAGATTATTAACACATTTTTCCAAATAGGGTCCAACTCCAGACTTATAATTCCGTGTGCCTTCAAAGAAGGTATTTAATTCAGAAACTTCAAGTTAAAACGAGAGAAATACTGATCAGTGGAATGTTAATGCAATTGAGGATTGCACGAGAAACCCTTTGAAGGGTCTGGAGACCGAGCAGTGGTGGATCCATAGAACCAGTGAAGTGAGATGCAGTCGAAAATAAAACGTGGAATTGTCAAGATGTTGTAAATATTCTTTGATGCCCAATGCAAAAAGCCTTTCGATAGTTGAAAAAGACTTTTGAAAACAGGATCAGGTGAAGCGAATTTCTGGTTTCAAGTAGAACCGAAGTACTCATTTTTGCCTGGTCAACCGAGCCACGAGAACCCATTTTAAATACCGCAGCAGTTCACAGAAATTAGTCTTCCCACTCGACGAATGCACTAATGACAGGTGTCCGGTTTTCCTTCCTATGTCATCTTTGAGAACAGTAAATCATGTTTTCAGTTTTAGAATTTGTTTCATAAAATTCGGAGCTAAAATTAAACCGGAGTTGGGGGCAAGAATCATCTAAACTTGACTGAGAAGACAAAGTCGGAGGAAGGGTATTAACACGCTAAATGAAATGAACTTCATCGGACTCCAAAGTGGGAATTATGTGAGAAGCAAATAGAGGAATGCGTAGGATGAGAATTTCTGGTGCACAATTGCTTACACCGGATACAGCTTCCGCGGAATCGGTAGACACTAGAAAAAGAAAAAGATAGCTTCTAGCAAAAGCTTCTTGCGATTCGAAGGAACCCATGCAGCAGAGAAAGCTCCCTCCGAGATCTCAGTGTCTTATTGTTGTCAGTCTTCCGGAGGCCAAGGCCAACACTGCCGAGGCTCGCCTGGACCACGACCTGCAGCTCCTGAGGTCGCACATGGTTACCTTGTTTGATGGCGGCGAGATGGAACCAGCGGCATCGATCAGAGTAAAAGCGGCATTCAGGCTTGGAAAACCCCGCCAGGATAATTCTCCACGACCACTGAAA
>UZAN01056550.1:0-10982 GCA_900618425.1 Echinostoma caproni | reverse complement strand
GTGTTTCGTCACTCGGAGCAAAACTTGGACACCATTACTCCATGTTCCCCGGTCTCAGTCAACATTCCGCGCATGTTCTAACATACGTCTTATGCGTTTGCGCACCACTTGTTCACGCATGTCTGACGTGAACAATGGTGGCTCTGTTTGCTACGTGTGATGCGCGGAACACATCATGATCATCGTCGTCGTCCAATGCGCAAATCACCATACAAGGCAGGCAATTCATTTTGTAACTTCATGCACAATGACGTGTTCTGACGTATGGGAGATAGCGGTCGTCCCGTTCTGTTCTGTATGTTTAATTCTGGTACTTGGTGCGAGCACATGCATGCCGGACCATAATAAAACTCGTCTAAGCATGGCATGAAATTATATCGAGTAGTGCTGAAGATCAAAAAACTGGTTCGTTGCTATTACTAGTACTGTGAGGTACTACTCACATTTGTGAGTAGCGTGTACAGTTTGTGAACGATTGGATTGGTCACAACTATGGAACGAACCAAAATGAACTTTGTATGCCAATTGTGTAAAGTCCAGTAGCCTCGGTGGGATTCGAACCCAGGTCAATTAAAAAATGACATTTTGTTTCCACCTAACTTGAAAAAGACTTTCCATGAGAGTTAAAATGTTATCCCAAAAGTGGTTGCTTTTTTACTCTTTCTCGTTCTCGGCTAATCGGAACATTCTTACATGAGTCTCAAGCTGTGAGCAAGACGCATAGTTTATTCAACTGTATCCCTTCCGACTTTGCATCTGCTGCAGATTTTGCGTAACGATTTTGCAATTTCACAGAATGTGTCATCAGAGATGCAATTCCCAGATCGAGGGACACAGACATTGTCGAGACACTTTCACGTTATTCCTTTGCCTTTCTTGCTTCCTTTACAGTAAGAATACTGGATGAGTGCGTATCACTCGTGCTGTTTTAAGCAAAAGATTGAAACCTTTGTGCTAAATACGGTTTATTAGTGTTATGATAAATTGTGTGCAAACTATCTCGTGTTTGACCCGTGTCTAATTTCTTCACCATTGTTATATTTCCTCAAGGCGGTGCGCAGTGGAGGATGATTGTTTATTGAAGATGGGACATCACTAATTTGGCATACATAACACGGAAATCTCATCAGGAACATACAATCGCAGTTCCTGACCGCAATCGATAAGTATTCTTTGAAATCCAGCAATTCGCCCTCGGTGATCTTGTTAATTTTTGATCGTCGAAATAAATCACCAACTATGTTACTTGCTACTCACAAATGTGAGTAGAACCTCACAACACCACGAATCTCTGAAGTCTGATTAGGATCGAGACGATAATGGTGAATAAATTAGTGCAATATCTTTTATCAAATATGCATTTATAGGGAATCAAAAGATGACGCAGAAAATCTCCAGCAAATTCTTGTTTATTCAATATGTTGAAGAGGTGAATAAAATTCATGTTCACATCGCAATGAAATTACAACACACCTAAGGAGCTTTCACATCTCGATTGTCATCTTTCCACGCCTAAAACGGTGCCAAAATCAGTACCAGTAATCGATTCAGTGTAGATTGGGTACATTCTGTGCACCAAGTGGATGATTTTTTAGTTCTTACGTAACATCTGAGTAGTTGGAAAATTTGATATCTTTGAATCACCAATGCAGTCACATGGGACCACACCCCAAAACTTTGGTGAGCGTACAACCTTGTTAATAGTGTTAAATATAGATCGAAATGAAATTCTCCAAGACTAATCAACCAAAACAACTGAGTCATCAACAACATCCACATAGTTGTTATCCGGAAACAGACCCTAAGTACGGCAACAGTAGATATGTTCATCTCACACGAGTACTATATGAATGAACTAATCCTGCTGATCAATTACGTGTTGCATAACCGTACTGATTCTGCTTTTAATCTCAGTCCGATCAGAATGATCTGCCACTTGACTTTATACCTGTTCTGATTCTGCCCCAAACAACACTCATTGATTTGACCTGGGTGCTGGCGCCATTTCGAATTCAATAGTGGATGAGAGCAGGGAGGGGGAGCGATGCAGACACAAATATTGTGGCCTCTATACTCGTTCAACAAACGGAGAAGTGATTGGACAAAAAAAACGCCTCCACGGAATATTCTCATTGTGTTATGAAATAGGATAGTCGTATGGGTCACCGCTGCATCACCCTTGTTTTTGCACCATCTGTATTAAACAATTCCTCCGTCAATATCCGTTGTCTTCGTCTTCATCAATGGTTGGTAATCACTGCTTCAAAGACAGTAACATGGACTGAATGCCAAATAAGGTTATCTGAGGGTGTTCACGTCTTTTACTTTGGGAATGGCAAGCATTGAGCGTGCGCTATTTGTTCTGGCGGAGTAGGTTCTCATGTTTTGACCAAACGTGTATGTCAGCGCCTCCGAAAGGGTTTATATTCGTGGCGGCTACATAAAGAAGAAATACAGTCAAACAATGAAATACAGAAAGAAAAGTAAGCCAAGGGACAGGAGAGGAATGATTCACAGTGGAGCAGTAAAGGTGTCCGGAATTTCCGAGAGTTCGTTGCATGCTGTTCAAGATCCTACACTCCCTCGGGTAGAAATCCAGTAGTGGTTTGGGGGTGCTAGGTACGCATGCACTCATGTGTTGACATTCATCATCCAGTCGCGTGACACAGTTGGTCATGAAAAACCGACCAATAACCTTTCAGACCATTTTGGCTCTGAGCCAGCTTGACCTAGTTTTTGGCCATTATTTAACCAATTGATGCATTCTCATGATCATTCGTTAAATCGATATCCCCCGTTCCGATCAGCACGCTCTCTTGTGTGTTCTGATTTCTTGTGTTGGGTTACGGGCCCCTAAAACTACGGGGCTTAGCGTCGTATTTGGAATTCGGTCTTTACATGAACCGTCGCATCATGTCTGAAAACGTCGTTTTTTAATATATTGGTTCCAGGGATTTCTGATTTCTGATAAATGATATCTAATTCAGTTATAAGCGTTGATCAAAGTTTGTTTATTGTCGTCAGAATTACGTTGCATGCATGCAAGTTAGCAATCAATCTCATTCAATCAATATATCCCATCTGGAAAAAAGAAAACTGTAGAGTTTTCCTACTATCTTTCTGGTCTCAAATTCCTGTGTAGTTATTCAGTGCTTGCAAGCAGGTCTAATTTTGATGCACTTTTACTCATTCATGTATGTCATTCTGAGGCCCCGATTCAATATCAAAGTTCATTTCATAACTCATGGGAAAATTTTCAAAAATTATTTGAACTATAAATTTCACTGGAGGGAGAGAGAGAGAGTGACGGATTAATGCTCGGACACATTCATTAGAGTCGGATCCGACGAGATGAATACGCAGTCATATATAGTCGGTGAATTCTTATGCTATGGGATGGTAATGATGAAGACCAGTCTATGGAAGAATGAAAATGTCAGGGTGATTTAGTTTTACGACTTTGCGGAATGTGTGTTTCTAGATAGTCTATAGTTTCCTAGGGTAGGTGTGTGTGTGTGGTTGTTTCAAGGGGCTTTTAGGATGACATTCAGATTCGATCCACGTGATACTGCACGGCTGGTTTCGGTTCATTTGTATTGTCATCACTTTGTTCCCGATTGCCTGCTTCAGTCCTGAACTTTAGAGATTGTTGTACACGTTGCTTTCGCCGGATTTATCCGTTACCTGAAAGCAAAGGCAATAATGAAAAACTTACGCATCGTGCTCACAGCTGATGAATCAGAAGTTTATTTTCAATGGTGTTTTGTATAATATTATCACCCAAACACAGTATTGGTGATCAGATTTCGAAGGAAATAGAAAAGAATTTTTCCAGACAATACGATAATGTGATAATTACTACTACAATTATTAAATATTAAATCAACATAAGCAGTAGTCTGCATGATGTATTTTCCATTCATTGAAAGCTGTTCCTTATATTGATTGGCCAATTCGGCCAATATATTCGATGGGAGATTTTCATTTTCCAACGGCTTATCTCACAACTTCGAGAATCGAGAGTTCTCGTTCGGGTGAAGACCAAACAAGCAGTGTAAAGGTTAGGCGCTTGACCGCAGCATGTGGTACACATGTAACCAGATAGGGTTCCCTAGTTTGCGATGTTTACCGATACAGGAATTGGTCGAAGAGTGGTGAACAATCGGATCTGACTTGGGTGCATGAACACACATAAAGGATTGGTCAAGCAGGTCGCGTCAGGCTTACCTACCTCTAGATCAGCCTGTTGTATGAATGAAGAAATCGAGTTTTTGGTACGCTTGTTGTAAACAGCAACATCTGCTCATCTATTCAATCTACTCATCACTCTGTCTACTTAATTTCTACGCATATTCCATCATTCCATAGCCTCGGTCTTTACATGGGTCTTCTTCTCAGTTTATGCTTCTCCACTTTAATGATTCATATTTTTTCTCCCAAGTATCAAGCGAGCGATCAACAATCAAACCGATGCAAAATGAAATTCCTGATACGAAACTCATAACGAATTTCAGTCGCTAGACTGGTGTTAATTATTTGTGGGTGGACTATAATGCGTTAGGATGTTAGGGCTACCTGATTTCCATGCTACAATTTCAGTGGCACGTTTTAGTTGAATGAGCATTTATAGGTAGTTGGAGGATAGTATACGACTAACGTCAACACGCGCTTGAAAGAAATCTCACAGAATCGTGCGTTAAGAATCATTCACGTCAGTAGTCTTGCAGACTGTGTCATAATGAGTAAGATTCGAAAGATGGATTTTGCTTTATCACGCTAAAAGAAACTGAAAAGCGGTATGTGGAACTATTCCGTAGTCTATGGTGCTTGAGTTTTACCCATGTTGTCACCTGAATACCCTCGGGTTAAGTAGAACTGAATGTTACCAGGCGTGTCCCCGGGTTGTGGATAGGGGGCTACCTTCACCGGGTGAAGCTGGGGACGTTTCTCGTACCAAACTCCCAAGTACCTTCATGATTGTCTTCTGTAAGCTTCTTTACCCACGTTACGGCGTCCCCGGTAAGCGACGAGCCCTGCGCCTTTCCAGTGGCAGGGGTGTCAAAGATGCGAACTGGACCTCCTCAATCTCTTCAACTTAGAAAGCATCTCTACGTGGGATGGTGAAACGTGAGAACCCTCTTGGACATTGGGAGTCAGGCAGTGACTACGCGCACGTTACACGACTACCGCGTAGATGTAGCATGTTTACCCTAAGTACGATTAGCCGGTTCCGGCTGTCGTAGAATCAAGGTTCCTAGTTCTGATAGCTACCACTATTTTTACCATAGTGGCTCAGAAATTTCAGGTCAAAAGGGAGTGGCCTTAGCGCTGATCCAGAGCGCCAACGCTGCCCTACTCTCTTGGGAATCAATATCGTCAAGGATCGCTGTAGCACGCTTCAAAGGTAATCCTACCAACCTCACAGTGGTAGCAGTCTACACCCCCACTGTACCATCCGATAACGTAGCGAAGGACGAGTTTTACGACAGTCTCTAGAAGGTAGTAAATCGCATTCCCAACAGAGATGTACTTAACGTGGTGGGAGACTGAAATGCTCTAACGGGTGGACAAGAACCTTCAACTAAAAATATAATTGGGAAATTTGGATTAGGCCATCGCTGCGAAAGCATTGACAGGCTAATTAATTTCTCCGATTTCAACCGGATATTTATAACCAACACGTGCTTTCAGCACCCCAGGAAGCATCTTCTTATCTGGTACTCCAACGACGGTATAACAACCTAACAGATCGACTATATCTTGAAACGGTCACGCTGGATCTCATTAGTAGAAGACTGTAGATTGTATCGTGGTGCCGGAGCTGGCAATAGAGGTGGCTCTGATCACATGCTGGTTCGTGCGAAACTTCGCCTTCGGTTGATTACTCGTGTTAAGACCACTCCTCCAAGTCACATCAATGTGGGCCCATCAGAGTATTGCGAGAAATCAAAAACACTGATGAATGAAATTGAAACCTGACTGGCAAATGGGTCTACCCCATTGGTCATTGTAGTAGACTCCATTGATGTGCAGTGGTCCAGGATAAAAGCTGCAGTACAACAAGTCGCACTAAACAAACTTGGTACCTAGAAACGCTGCTACAAAGATTGGATATCAGAGGAAACCATCCGTCGCTCAACCCTGGCCAGGAACGCCCGTTTAGCTGGCCATCACGATTACCAGCGACTCAGACGGGAAGCAACCCGCTCCGCAAAAGCAGATCGGAACAACTAATGGAGCGGAATAGCGATCAAGATGGAAACTGCAACCAATGCATGTCACTTCGGAGGTCTCTTTGGCCTCATAAAATCAGCGTCCGGTAGAAGGCAATCTTTACAAACCATTGTGCTCGGCTCC
Organism: Echinostoma caproni; assembly: GCA_900618425.1. NCBI lineage: Eukaryota > Metazoa > Platyhelminthes > Trematoda > Plagiorchiida > Echinostomatidae > Echinostoma > Echinostoma caproni. The sequence continues at coordinate 4,625 of UZAN01056550.1, read as the reverse complement.
TTCGGGGAAATGATCTCCGATATCGACGGTAGAATGACCAGATGGGAAGAACATTTTATTCATCCGCTGGGCTATCCGGCGGATATTCATCCCGACATGGCACCCCCATACGAGGTCGACTGTGATCCCCCAACGATAGAAGAAATAGCCGCGGTGATCGGTTACTTGAAGACTGGTAAGGCCCTTGGTGAAGATGGAATACCGGCAGAAATATACAAGAAATGCCTTCCGGTGGTCATCAAACCGCTTCACTCTCGCTTTCGCTCTATTTGGGAGACCGAAACATATCCAACTGCTTGAAACACCTCGGTTTTGCATCCATTCCCCAAGAAGGGCGACGAGACACTATGCGAGAATTATCAAGGCATCAGTCTGCTAGATGTGGCTACAAAGCGTTTGTCCAGCTTGTGCTTAATTGATTTGCTACATTGAAACATGTACGTACGCGGCCAAACCAAGGGGGCTTCCAACAAAGGATGTATTGATCAGATTTTTATCCTAAGGGGAATTCTGGACCAGCGATACAAGTTTCGGCGCCACACCGCTACATGCTTCATTGACTTTCGCGCCGCGTTCGATTCAGCGGACCGAGAGTCACCGTGGAAGATAATGTTTGCAGATGGCGTCCTTGCAAAGTTGGTCAATATAGTAGAATCGTATTACACCCAAACCAAAGCCCGTATTCGTGCCTACGGCGAAGAGTCTCATCCCTTCGATCTGAGATCAGGAGTAAGACAAGGATGCCAGCTATCTCCAGTGTTGTTCAACTTCGCCGTTGATTGGATTCTGCGTCGGGCAATGGAAGGTTACCAAGGCGTCCAAGTTTCCGCGGATTGCTGGACTACAGACTTCGAATTGGCCGATGACGTGATATTGTTTGGAGAGGACCTGAAAGCCTTGCAAACAGATCTCAACCGTATCAAAAGATTTACCTCTAGGATCGACCTTGAGATTAATCCTAAGAAAACTAAGATGTTCTCTACTCCACTTGATCAAGTGAAACATCCTCTGTAACTGAATGGTCGGACAATAGAAACCATATCGGACTTCAAGTACCTTGGGTCCACCATTTTACCCCATGGACAAGCCAACGATGATGTAAAGCGACGCATCGACACTGCCCGAACAACGTTTCTGCAGCTATAAACCTCCCTATGGCGCCCGAACAAGATCAGCCTGAAAACCAAGTTCAAGGTGTTTGCCACAGCAGTCCAACCAGTCCTACTATACGACTGCAAAACCTGGCCGCTGAGAGCTGAGGACATCCAACGATTGGAGGTCTTCAACCACTGGTGTCTTCGATTAATCCTGAAAGTAAACTGGCGGGACAGAGTCTCAAACTCGGACCTCAGAAGTCGATGCCACGTTGCCCGTCTTTCAACGCACATACAATGCCGCCGACTGGGCCATGTTCTCCGCAGACCCGATGACACTTTTAAAAGTATTGTCTTGGCTCCGACACCATGTCCTGGCTGGCACCGCCGACAAGTTGGGCAATGAAAAACCTGGCTGGACACTGCATTCGAAGACCTCTACCAACTTGGCCTTCGGATGGTGTACGGCACTCGCCGATGGAAAACAAACTGGATCAGTATTCACAAAGAACTTAAAACCAACCGCCAAGCGTGGATAGCAGCTATCAGAGACATTCATGGAGCCGGCTTATCCTTTCCAAGGAGCCAGCCGTAGTAAAGTAAAGTAAGTAAGTGTGGTAATATGTTCAATCCAAAATAGGATTGATAAATTCGAACTGACGACGAGATCAAACAAAGTCAAAACCGATGTAAAATTCTTTCTAGTTTTTCAGTGGAGTATCTTAAACCTTGAAATGATATAATAAACAGTATATTTAGCAGAACAACATCAACTAGTGTTCGCCACCGAGTTTCTGTAGTATTTTTAATTGAATGATGAAAAGTATTTCAAATTCAAGCTCGTTAAAACACTTCTGAGTAAGAGGTAGGCCGTATGCTTGCCCGGATAATCCTGCCTAATAGCTCTCGATTAAACGAGATGATGAATTTGATCACACGATCGAACTGACTCTGAATGATCACAACTTATGTTCAAAAAGGAATAAAAATCCCGAGTGAATTGAGATATTCAATGGATGATAGATGAAGGGAGGGCAACAAGGAAAGAAACAGAACCGGAACCCGAAAATTCTGTCCGATCGGATAAAACTAAGTGAGTCAAGACAACGAGATGACACCAGTCAAACGCCTACACATTCCAGCTTAGGGACACTGGGTCATGGGTTAACAGCATCGATCAATCAGCAGCTATACAATTTAAACAGAAGCAGTGTAACTAAGAGAACAAAGCGGTGATTGGTTAATACTCATTTGATTAATGATGTTTTTATTTGCGTATTATTTAATCCTATTGATTTCCTTCACTAAAAAATACCACTACTTCTGTGGTCTTTCTCCTACGTCTCAGTGGTGGGAGATTCCAGCGTACGATCACTAGTGCAGTTTTGTGCTTCGACTGTGATCGACGTTCGTGTTCCATAATACGTACCTCCGATTGCTAAAAAAACACTTTGGTTCGAACGCGTGCATGAAAAAGATGCTTGATGCAATAAAACCCGAGTAATGTTGAATACATTACGCTATTGACGGAAGAATCCTAACGGTAAAATCAATCAAAATGTTTGGATCAAACAGTAACAGACATATCACATTCTTGATAATTATACACTCGTAGATTTGGATTATTAACGGGATAGTAGGAGGCGTTGTCCAAAGTGCAGCTGATCACGGTGGACCGGGTGTCTTTATGGGTCGTCTGAGGAGACTGCAATATCTAGCGACCATAGTGGACGCAGAATATTTTTTAGGTGAGTTTTATTGGAGATAGATACCGAAGGAAATGTCACGCGTATTTTTTTGTCCGACATAGTCGCTTCTTTTGATGGAGTGGGATGAACAAATCGCAGTCATTTAGTTATTTTCCAGTTATTGTATAATCCCAAGTGAGTATAGTAGGATTTGATTTAATTTCAAAGGTGAATTCGTCGTGTATACAGCAAGTGAAGCGTGAACTGAAAAGTTAGGTAGCATTGGTCAGCTGTTTTGACCTGTTTAGGTCTCATCAGCAGTACGAATCCATCGATCCAATTGGGGTTCGAACGCAGGATCTCACGGGCAGAACACAAGCACGCTACTCACTCTGCCACCGGGCAGCTGATCAGACTGTTTTTAATTTTGCCTAAACACAATATAGCACAACCCATCTTTGCCAGCTTGTTGTGGGCCACAGACCCTGCTCATCTCACCACTATCCTCCAGGATTATGACTCGGTTGGAGACATTCACAACCTAACGGCTCAATTATTTCACACATCTAACGGAGTCAAACCATGTGGTTATTCTGGCTATGAGAGTTTCACCTCCTCTGTTTGGTTCACAGACATCGATCGGAGGAGAATAGAAGTTGCATTTATAACGCACCGGAGGAGAGATCCAAAAAATAATGCTTAAGAACACTCGACCTTTTATGGTCATTAATATGCTCAACAGGGCCATACTCCCCCAATCTAGTATTCTTTCCCAGTAACTTGAGCCATTCTGGATATGGCTTGATGTATCTCGTTACTGGCACAACACGGATGAAGACGGATAATCTGTACCATGATAACAAATGGAAATGGAATATACAGTGCGATTGCTCCATCGTTTTCAGTCGTCTCGTCGCTCTCACCCCTGACCTTAAGCAAGTAAATTCCCTCTGACCCCTAATGCGATCTGATTGGATCATATTCCGCGATCTGCGGCGCTTAGAATCTCTCACCCCAACACGAGACTGTCCGATTAACGACTTGTACGTTTTGTAATGCTCTTGGTGTCATGTCCAGTCCATCCGAGTACGGATGGCACTCCTGCTACTCAGTCGAAGTTCACTGGGCTTGTCTGAGACTCAGCCGTAAAAAGGTCTGGTTTCTCGCTCGGGTTAGCTGGGCAAGCACCAGGTCCCTTGTTTCGGCTAAACCATTCGACCGATCGATAAATGAACCCAATCGGTCGTGTGATTTTCGGGCCGACACAGGAGGAGGATAGGTTCCGAATCCCATGCAGCCTGTGTTGGTAGAGAATCAGACCAAGAGAATCAATTGTGGAACGGTGCGCCATGTGGGAAATTCCGAATGAAAAATGCTTAAGCGATTATGACACTGAACCAAAGATTGAATCGTCTAAGATACGCGCACTATTTTTCGAAGCGGGTTCGGTAAACAGATAATAATACAACTTTGAACTTGTCTTAATACCGGACAACAATATCTCCTAATATAGGCCCACGCAAAACTCTTCTTGATTTTTTTCCAACTGGTTGTTTTTGAGTTGAACCATCTCGGTAACTACCTCTGGGATAGAATTCTGAAAAAAAGAACGAACAAATATTATGGAAAAATGCATATCTATTTTATGATAGTTGTTCAATATGTTCTCCGTTCTGCTGCTCGTATGGCAATATTATACGTTGGAGATAGTTTTCTTCCACCCTCAGGATGGTTGCAGTTGGGATACTTTCGCACTGCGCCACAATTTCCTGTTTAAGCTCCTCGATCGTTCTCGGTTTTCGAGAATAAACAGTTCGCTTCAAATATCCCCACAGAAAGAAAT
>UZAN01056548.1:0-13531 GCA_900618425.1 Echinostoma caproni | reverse complement strand
CTGGAGGACCAGGAGACTGGACTTCGTCTGACCTCTACCCATTGACCTTCCAGGTATGATGAAATTTTCCGGCTTAAAAAAGGTATAGCTTGTTGTGATAAAAAATGTGGTCCAATAATTCAAAACCCTGAAGCAGCATTTCACTCCACAGACTCACTTCGCTTGGATCGTTTTTTATATAAAACTCGATGGCCACACTCCAGACAACGAACCAATTCACGAGGTCGAATTTCGTTCTCAGCTCGACATTCTGTTACGGAAAAACGGAGTAAATATGGTTTGAAATTACATACATCATGATATGAGAGCAATGCAAAAGCAAGGTTCTTAATCACCATCACTAACGGGCAACATGTATCAGGACAATTCCAGCGAAACCAATCACAACTGGAATCGTACGGTGACAGTGTGCCGCAGTGACAGGCAACCAACGCAAATGATTTTCAAGCAAATATTAGGATCGCTCTAGGAAGTGAATGAACAGCGATTAGACGAGTCATGGCCCGATAACACTAATTTAAGAGTATTGGTTGACTCTTAAAGAAAACCCTTGAATAGGTCGAAATGCTCGCGTGATACCTACTTGTATTAGCAAAACAATATCGCGCCTAACCTAGAGGGGACTTGTGTGTGATGATGATGATATATCACCCAGGCAGCTTGCTCCGAAAACATCTATATCGGTAAACACTAGTGAAACTACCGGAGATCAGCATGTGCACCGCACCGAAGTGTCCCACACCTTCGGGTTTCGATTCAGCGGTTCAACTGGAAAATAAAGCCCCAGAATCCTAAATCCGCATACATCAGCTTACAAGAGATCAACAGCTTGTCCACCCAAACTATCTTCGACGTAGAGGTTTGAAAAGCTCAGTGAAGATGTTGGACTTTGGCTTTTTATATCATGACAGTATTGAAGAGTAACGACGTAGCACTATTTTTTCATTGTAGCTGATGTACCTACACTATTAGAGGATTAAAGACTCGTATTTAGCTTCGTGCTTTCCCTCTTGATCACCGCTCGAGCGTTCCAGCTTAGTACAATTCTTGTTCAATTATTCGACTTGATCACATGAAAGCTAACAGAAAACACGGAGGGGCAGAAGTGCAAGGGGCTAGGATTCAAAAGATCCTGTAACAAGTGGAACGGAGACAAAGAAAAATATGGTGACAGACGGATGGCAGGGACACGCTGTTCATTTCTTATCAGGCTAGAATGCCTGAGATGAGCATATAGTGCCTACATCAGTTAGGTTTATTCTCTCCTTCCTCAAACGAGACCATTCTCAAACCACCTAACATATTTTCACATTGAAGTTCTTCTTGTGATACTTTTCTGTATGACAATAACTTTGTAACACTGACGAAAAGGTGATCTAAGACAATGTTCACGTAAAAACCAAATGAATCAACCCGGAGTCTATTAATGCAGTGGGGCTAAGAAAATACCGGTTGGCCGTTTTACCTCCACAGATATAGGAGACCGTGCGAGACAACTGAGGTACGGTTCCAGTGGCAGCTGGAGTCTCACCACCACGCTTTGACGAATCCATTGACGATAAAGTGAAGTCCAATCAGATGGAGAATGTAACACGCTAAAATGGGAAAAAAAAACAAATTCAACGCAAATTTAGATAATCTGCATTATGTATCTGATACCTCATGGAACTGAGCCGGTACTTATTTTGTTTACTCTCACACCACCGTCTACAAAAAGGGCAACCGAAAGATAGAACTTGTGACAAGTGAACGAAGGTGGAAAATAAAAAAATTGAAAGTGATGTTACATCGGCATTTTAACACGAATGATGCCAACGCAAAAGCATTCTGTCTGTCTATCTTGGGGCAGAGGGCAGGATACCCGTGTAAGCCACGTCACCACTGGGTCCAAGGTCCGAGCAAATGTGGTCGTTCCTGTATAGTCCCCTAAGGTGCTCCTCCAAAAGCCGCTTCAAAGTAGCGTCGGTCGTTTCCTCCACCACAGTCGCTGGAAGAGAATTCCAGAGCGTTGTCGACCTCCTCGAGAGTTGGTAAGCTAACGGAAGATCAACCGACTGAAGTTTGCGCAACGTGAGAGAGTGCCCCCGCGTTCCTTTTTCCGTAGTAGAAAATGCTGCTGCAACTTCGGGCCCATATACCCCCTCAGGATCTTCCTCAGGCAGATCGGATCTCCCCTGATGCGCCCATACGCAATTGGGAACAGACCAGTAGCCTGTAGATGACCTTCATAGCTGGTCCCACGTAGTCTAACAGCGAGTATAATGGCAGCACACTATACACGCTCCAACTTAGACAGTTCAACCGTGCGGAGGTATCTCGCTCACCTTCACCTTCTGGGATGAAAGGTAATAGGGACTCCTCCCGTATGAGCCTTCTATTCTTTGGATCCGGACAGGCTATCCATCAGTTTGCCGCCTTACCAATAGAAAATCATCCAGCCCCGTTTGAATTTGCCATCATTCTCCTCTTCCACCATATCCGTCGGATCATTCTCCTGGAGAGACGGTACACTGACGGTAGTCCGGATTAATCTTGTTTCCGAAGCGTGAAACGGTGATCGCGAGTACGTGCATCGTTGCGCAGTGGAAACTTTTCTTGCAGCTCCTCCCCCAGGTCAGCACGGATAATCTTCCTGGTTAGCAGGATGTCACCTCGAATGCGTCTGTAACTCTCCATGTACAGTTCCGTGATGACGAGTCGCTGGTCATAACTGTGCTCGTAGACCCGCAACTAGACGGGTTGATACTCTCCGTATACTTTCAATTTTTACCATCTTTCCTTGTGATGGGAAAAGCCGCCTCTCCCCCATACTCCAGACGAGGACGGATAGCTGCGGCGTACAAGAGTTTGAAGGCCTTTCTCGACAGCGGTCCGAACGACCGGCGAATTGCTCCCAGCATGCTCCAGGTAGAAGAACAATTTTTGTCCGTGTGACCTCTGGTCTTGAGGTACGATGCGATGATCACCCCTAAGTCCCTCTCATGGTCGCTGTCCCTAAGGAGAACATTGTTTAATGTGTAGGCCGGTCTGAGGTCACTGCGACCTATTCTCATATGCACACACTTACCGATGTTGATGGGGAGCGCCAACTCGGATAGTCGACCCAAATCAGCTTGTAAAACGGTCGCGTCTAGTGACGATTGAAGTGGTGTTGATACGCGATTCGTATGTACGGTACTTTTCTAGTCTTTGGTCGAATATACGCACTCCGATGTCAATGTCAATATCAGAAGATAGTCAGAACGTCTCGGATTCTTGTCTTTGGTGGTTCTGTAATGATAAAACAATATGTTAACATACAACAACAAGAAAACAAGATTGAAATCGAAAAAAACGTACATTCAGAGTAGTTTGACCAGAATTCCAACAAAGAGCGCTGATGAGTGGTGATCAGAGCAAAGCAGTAAGCAAACAAAGATGGCCGGCCGCCAAGACAAAGACAGACAAAGACGGATTACAGTCAACCGGTAGGAGAGCAGGGAACAAGGAAGATTGTCCGAAAAGAGTTTTACTACTGACAGCAATCAATAGTAGCGATGAAAGAATGAAACATGTACAACTATCACAAGTGGTCCCCATAATTTCAGATCATCCGCGTAGACGAGGCATGGTGACTGTAGCCGACTGGGGAGATTGTTGATGTACAACCGGAACAGCACGGGGGAAAGAACTGTACCTTGCGGAACTTCACTAAGAACTGGGTATCAAGAAGATATTGAATTACGAATCCTCATCGAAAAAAGTCGTCTCTTCAGAAAATCCTCGACCCACGTGAGTATTGGATTCGTCACTCCAAAGCTTCTCAACTTCAAAAGCAGCCTATCGTGTGGAACCTTGTCCAAGGCTTTACTGAAGTCAACATACATAATATTCGTGACTGACCCACTGGATTTGGCGGCACACCATTCCTCCCTGGCCAGAAGAAGGTTTGATAGGCAGGATCTCCTCGGGCGAAAACCATGCTGTTGGAGGCACAGCACTTGGCACTCCTCAAACTGTATCTTCCACTCATTGGGACGCTCCTGAGCGTTTTTCGTGATAAGGAAATTTGTGCTCCAATAAATGATAATACCAACATGATCACTTGATCCGAAAGGATTTAATTGTACGATATCTACCACGTCTGAGCGTCTCGGTGATATGACAAGGTCTAACACCGATGCCGAACTCCCCTGGATGTGTGTGGGATCACGAATATGCTGGTACAATGAGAGCGATTCCAACAAGTCACATAGCTGACGTTCGAACGTACCTTCACGACAACCAAATACTCCGGCCTCCCAGTCGATGTTGGGGGCCATGAAGTCTCCCAGAATCACCTGTGGTTCACCGCCGGATGCTGAACAGAATAATCCAAAAGTTCGCTGATGACAAGACTACCCCTTGACATGTAATAATGGCTTGTGTACCTGTCTGACCCAAAGAGCTTTACGGGATAGCTTTTGCCAGGTCGCACATCTAATTACGCCTGGAAGTTCAACGGATAGAGGTCAGACGAAGTCCAGTCTCCTGGTCCTCCAGGTTGGGGGTTCGCCTGGAATTGGCGTTTCAGTCGATAAAAAGCGGTGGAGGAGTAATCGATCCAAGTAAATGGGCCTCCGATTCGCCTCACCCGCTGCCTTGCGGTTGGGTTCTTGTTAGAACTAAAGGCTTCGGATGAGAACTCTAAGCGTTCTCCTGCTTAGTGGCTGGACACCCTAGCAGTACCCGTCCACCAAACCCCAATGTATACACAAAATAAAAATAATTCCATACTGCATCGGTCGTCGCGCAGGATAATCAGGACCGCGCTGCCCATTGCATCGAGCGGGGTGGGTAGTGATAAGTGGGCTACTGCGCAGATATCCCAAACTTTGTTTAACTCTTTGACTTCCGTACCCAACCCTCGCCCTTTACCCCTTCGTCCAACCCGTAACAGTCCCTCAGATAACTCGTTTGTCACTCGCCAAAACTCGTTGACAAGTAGCCCGGTAAGTAGTTTACCACAACATAGATTGCAGATTCTCAAGCCTCGTCATTCGCTGAATCTGGGGCCTTCAACGTGAGTACCCTGATGCAGGTAGGTCAACAAGCGTGTCTGGCGCGTACAATGGACTCTTTCGGGATTGATGTCTGCTGCGTGTCGGAGACTCGAATCCAGGATCCGAGTACTATATGCCACTTAAGTGCACCGGGATTGTCTTCAAGCTTCTTCCTCCGCACGTCAGGTAATGGCGAAGCCCGTTCAGTAGACCAGCGTGGTGTGGGCATTGTACTGAATAATACAACCGAAGCCGCACTACTCGATTGGGTCCCCGTCAACATCCGCCTATGCGCAATGTGGCTCCAACGGTCTATCAGCGCCCGGAAGGGAAGCAACACCGAAAGGTGTTTATTCATCTCAGTGTATGCATCGACCAACTGCAGTTCTGACGCACAAGCAACACCGAAAGGTGTTTATTCATCTCAGTGTATGCATCGACCAACTGCAGTTCTGACGCACAAAAGGACGAGTTTTATGATAAATTGACCGAACTCACTCGGTTGAACCGAAGCTCCGATATAGTTGTTCTCGCAGGTGATTTTAACGCTCAAGTTGGAAAACTGGGCGCATTAGAAGCTTGCCTAGGCGGTCATTGTGCTACGCCCTGCTAGCTGAGAGATAACGGTGATGGATTTCTTCAGTTCTGCGCAGACCATCATCTGTTTCTATCCAACACCAACTTTCGACACAGCTCTCAACGGACAGTAACGTGGCGCTCAAAGTCAACTGGCGCGTTAACTCAGATCTACCATATAGCAGTAAGCTACCGTTGGCGTGGTTCAGTACAAAACTGCAGGTCTTATTGGACTGACTGGATTCCGGTTGGTAGCCGACTGTACGCTGTACGTCTCTACTGCTCAGTACGGGTCAACATCTACAGAACGGTTAGTCAGTGTCTATTCATCGTATCCGTGTATGTACCAACCGATTGCAGTTCTCCTGAAATAGGGTATGAATTCTTCATGGACCTTGATTGATAAATCCTAGAACGTTATTCTTTTTTATAAAGATTATATTACCATGATGTGGTTGACATAGTATGGCGTCAGACAGATGTTTATTTGTTCGCCGAGCTTGACAGTTGTATTGCAAACGTTTCATCACCAATCGAGGTGACATTCTCAATGCAGTAACTGGGTAGGTGCTTACGAGTGCCCTCTGCTTTATATAGGTCGTTGAGTGATGTGGCGTTGCCTGATTGGCCAAGGTTTGTTCGCCTTGTGCCGATAGCGGATGGTGGACGCGAGCAGTCTGACCGCTGACCGTTGATCGATCAGTCTAAGCGTTACTGTTGCCCTGTTGTGTCACGTGTGACACGACCTACCTTCTTGGCGTTGATTGGTCCTTTTGTTGCATGGGGGTGTAGACTTGATCGATGTCAATGTGTCGGTTGACCGAGTTTTCCGATGAATGCCAAGCCTCCAGAAATTCTCTTACTTGTTTGGCGCGCGCCTGATCGACGACTTTGATGTTTTCGAAATCGAAGTTGTGTCCTTCTCGGTCCTCGTGGATTGAGATGAGTGAGAGCGCATCGTGTCTTCTAACGGCCAGTTTGTGTTCGTGCACACGAGTTGCTAGTTTTCTCCCTGTTTGACCGATATATTACTTGTTGCAGTCCTTACAGTTGATGCGGTAGATCACATTTGTTCGATTTTTGTCTTCCTGTTGCTTCTTGGTTTTCGATAAGATTCTCCTCAGGGTTGTCGTTGGTTTGTGGGCGACTTGAATGTTGTGTGGTTTCAGTATTCCCGTGGTCATTACCGAAATGTTCTTCACATACGGTAGGGTTATTCGCTTATTCGGTGGTCCGTTTGTCCTTTTGTGTTGCTGTGTTCGAGTTATTGTCCGTTTGACGAAGTTGCGGGTGTAGCCGTTGCGGAGGAATACTTGATAAAGATATTTCTCCTCTTTCTGCCTCAACTTTTCAGTGCTGCAATGTTTTTACTCTTTCCAAAAGTGTTCGAATGCAACTCTTCTTGTGCCAGGTTGGGTGGTTGCTCATGTATCCCAGAATTTGATCCGTGTGGGTCTTCTTTCTGTATACTGATGTTTCTAGTGGTCCGGACAATGATCTTGTTACTAGGACGTCGAGGAATGCTCGTGAGGCAAGTTACCTTATATAGTGACCATAGAAGAGACGAAAATGGGATAGTCCCGATATGTTCAACTCTGTGGATTGGGAAATTTTAGAGTAAAATTTTATCAAGAAGAAAAACAACATAGCTTCAGGTAAGATGGGGAGGTGGAGTTTTACTGGCATTGAATAAAACACGAATGCGATGGCTCCCAGCAGAAATGAGACGAGGATCAAAATTAAGGGAGATATTGAGGAAAGGCCGGTTATCGCTTATGCTTGAGTTATCGATGCTAGAAGAGGAACAGGGTAAGAGTGAATCATGAACGAAAGCCAGTTAGCCGAATCGTTATAAGTTACCAACGGCCGGGTTGCATGCAAAATTGCTGATCGCACTCCCCTCGAATCCGATCGCGCATTAGCTTGCGCGAAGCTGTCCATGCGCTTCAATGGGCGTTCGAAACGCACTACGCAACGACGGTTGGACTGCAATAAACTGTCCTTTTCCCAGCTCTACCTAAAGATAGAGGAATGAAGCTTGCTAGAGAATTTGTGGCTTTGATCTCTAAACTAAGGGACACCATTCGTAGGGTGAATCGGTTGTCATGCCCATCTTCAAAATGGGTACGCGCAGTGTTTGCGCTAACCACAACAGTAAGCCTTATTTCAAACGACTCGAAGCTGGTAGCATCCGTCATTCTTTCTAGACTGTACAATACGCATGAGGAGCAGATTGGGTTTTCGCGTCCGTAAGGGTAAGGATGAGAATCTGTGGATCTGCAAAGAGGCGATTCATCATACCTTGGGTTGGCTTAGCTCATATGACCAGTTTTCGCAACACTTTCCCGTCTCATGTGGAATGCGGCAAGACAACCCCGTATAACCATTCGTCTCTCAAGATGTTCAATAGTATCCTTTATCCGGTCTGTCAAACGGTGGAGTTAAACTCCTCCCAGGGAACAGAGCTCTTCAATTAGAATATGCTGATCACATCGTTTTTCTGGGTGACAATACGCAGGAAGTCCAACACGCTTTAAGCCATTTGCCGATCTAGGTATCCAGGTATTGTCTGTTTTACGCCATCAATGTTGAAAGCCCTTGCTCAATACTGGCAGAAGCCTGTACCTGCACTCACTATTTATGGTGGTAATGGGGATGTACAAGTTCCTCAGAAGGTTCTTTGCAGATGTAAGTGGTGTTGGGAAATAATTCACATCACGTATAGCAAAAAATAGAGCAGATTTTACCAACTTGCGATGTCTGTGACGCCACCAGGACATCCGACTTTCCATTAGGGGAAAGATGTTTATCGCCGCAGTTCGTAGTGTTGTGCTTGCGGTTGCGAGACTTGGCCTCTTCATGCTGAGAATGCTGATTGAATTTCTGTATTCGGTCACTGATGAACTCAAAGCATTATTCGTGTTCCGTGGGAACGTCGTGTGTAAAAACTGCAATCCATTGGGGGCCGATGTCCAGGTCATCGGATCATACGCCCTTTGGACGGGATCAAACGTCCAAGGTGCCCAGTACACGTCGATGCCCAATCGAGTCGGTGACCACTGCCACAACCAGGAAGGTGTGGATGGGTGTGACTCGTACGCCTCTTCTTGCTTGGTTTGGAATCAGGGTTTTTATCCATCTCCCGCGGGTGAACTACCACTGGCTCATCGACCTGGTTATAGCCCCGGGTGTCGGCTTTTCGTCCTCTCACTTTGGTGGGAAAACACCACCTGCGAGAAGGCAGTGAGTAGGGCTTCCTCAGCAGAGGATTTTCGAGACGCTTGGTCGTATGGGAGCAGTTCGTGAGGTGCAAGGGTGACCAGCCGCAACCCTGGACACCCACCTCCGACCATACTGAGACTTTTGGAACCTGCGGTTGGAAAAAGGCCACGGGTGGTCAAACTAAAACCTGGCATGAGGGTATGAAAACCCTAACCAGGAGACTGGGTCACATAGGTCCCGTTAGGCTTCCTGGTTGGTGACCCCGAGGTGGTGGTCACCGATGGTTAGAGACACTGAGCCATATGACAGGGTGTCGCACAGTGGCGTTCATGCATCTACTCAACATTCTCTTAACACCAGTCGATATGAATTCTCCATCCTCCGCCCAAATTTGCCATATTCATTTGTCATATTCATCCTGCTTTTTTATCCCAATGGGGGGCCAAAAGACGGCAACCAAAACCGGCGAACGGAAGTGCATGGTTAATGGTTGTAAAAACTGAAACCATACGGCTGCGAAACCTGGACGCTGAGGACATCCGACGATTGGAGGTCTTCGATCACTGTTGTCTCAGATTCATACTGAAAGTAGACTGACGGAATAGAGTTTCAAACGCGGATCTCAGAAATCCCCGTCATGTTGTCCGTCTTTCAACGCACAGCTTTGCTGTCGCCTGGTTCAATACCACGTCTAACCTATCGGGACTTTATGTGGTTCGCCACTCCAAATCCCGGGGCTTAGATGACCGGTTTCCATAACGGAGCAGCAGGTCTTCGTGACTAAGGGGTTCGCCCCGTCTACTGTTCACCACACAACTGTGTAATAAAAAACATACAACGCCGCCGACCACAATGGCTGAGCCATCGTCATCATCATCGTTCACTGTACAGCGTAATACAATGAAGCGAACTTCACTGATCGCTGCCAAACTCATAATGCATACAAGGAAAGTGATAATGTGTAAGGAGGACAGGGATTGTACCTATTTTTAGGGACGGGAAAAGAAAGCGAACCTCTACGGTCAACACAGAGTAAACAGTTCAACTGAACATACATACTATTGCAAGCATTCTGGTCTGATAAAAGGTGACAGCATGATCGCCATTGCTGTCGGTTCGCAGCCATGACCTTCAGTGTCTCCAAACATGCGGTTACTGAGTCTTTTGGACCCCAACCCGAAAGACGAGAGACACTTACTCTACCTAACCGCCCTGTGCATTTCTTCATGTCTCGTCTCCACGTCATCTGCTGGCCTCTGCGTGGCTTTCTCCAGCCTGTAACAGCCACTGCAAACAAGGCGCGCTGCGGTAGGCGACCGTCGGACATACGCAAAACGTGTCCTAACCAACGGAGCCTACTGAGCTGGATTCGATGAGAGTGAGTTCTTGTTCGATGCATTCCCAAACACCCGACGACTTACTTCTAAGTTACTAACCCGTTCACTCCATCCAACCTGGGCCAGACTACGTAAGCCTCGATTGTCGAACACTGCTAAACGACGGGTGTCTCCTACCCGCAAATTCAAGGTCTCACAACCGTAAAGTAGAACTGATCGTACGGTGGCGCAGTATACGCGACTTTTCAACTTTAGTGACACGTCACGTCGCCGCCACAGATGTGTAACTCCTGCGTACGCTGCTCAAGCCTTGGAAATGTGGGCGGTTATCTCCTTCGATGTGCTACTGTCGTTGGTCACGCAGCTATCTAAGTACGAGAAGCAGTCAACTTCAGCTAATTCCTAACCGTCTAGCTTCAGAACAGAGCTCGGTGACACCCAGTCTTATAGCATTACTTTGCACTTTGAAGGTGCAAAGCACATGCCGACAGAACTTGCTAATCTGTCAAGTGATCTTTGNTGTGCTACTGTCGTTGGTCACGCAGCTATCTAAGTACGAGAAGCAGTCAACTTCAGCTAATTCCTAACCGTCTAGCTTCAGAACAGAGCTCGGTGACACCCAGTCTTATAGCATTACTTTGCACTTTGAAGGTGCAAAGCACATGCCGACAGAACTTGCTAATCTGTCAAGTGATCTTTGTGCATCCTCCATACATTCGAACAAGCAAACGATGTCGTCAGCGTACTCCAAATCGCACAACTTCTCTCCAGCTGACCACTCAATACCTACATTTTGGAGAGCACTAAGTGCGTTCTCCAGTATTTCGTCTATGACAAAATTGAACAGGAATGGCGAAAGAGGGTACCCTTGACGAACACCGCTGCTAGTTACGAACGACCTACTCAGCTCACCGTAGACCTTTACGCTACCAGAGGTATGTGAGTAGAGTGAACTCAGTATGTTCACATACTTTTGCGGCATTCCTTTGCGAAGGAGCGAACCCATAAGGGATTCACGATCAACTGAGTCGAAGGCTCCTGTTAGGTCAAGGAACACGATAACCGTTGGTCGACGATGCATATGACGTAGCTCGAGGACTTGACGCAGAGTGCAGATTTGGTCGATTCAACCGCGACCTGGTCGAAATCCTGCTTGTTGTTCGCGGATGTTTGTCCCCCTAAACGACATCGAAGTATATAGGAGGCTAGCAACTTGGTGACGATTAGGATCAAACTTATTCCACGGTGGTTTGCGCAGTCATTGCGAGATTCCTTCTTAAAAATTGGAACGATCAATGATTCACTCCAGGATGATGGAATGCGCTCGTGTAACCAGATGTCACGCATTACATCAGTAATGGAGTCTACAAGGTCATCGCCCCCCCCCATCTTGAAAAGAGTGGGAGGAATCCCGTCCGGTCCTACTGCTTTTCCTTCCTTCAGGGCTGGGATGCAAGAACGAACTTCTGCTGCAGTAAGAAGTTTACATGACACTGCCCACGGAGTCCCAGCTACACTGAAGGAGATAGCCTGGCTAGCGCCTGGCCAGTTCGTTGAAGTACTCCGCCCACCGGTCAAGCCGTCATTCCCTATTGTGAATAGCTTGTCCAGTTTTGTCGTAGATTGTTTCACTAACTGTGGTTCACCGACCTCCCGTTTTGCGTGTCAGTTGGAACAGTCTTTGACTATTCCTGATGCAGCCGCTACTTCTATTTTATTAGCTATCGTTGCTCACCAGTTCTCACGGTCTTTCTTGAGGCTCCTCGTGAGTTGACGTTGCCGCTTTTTCTCCATCAGTGCGACTGACTCATCAGATATCCAATACCTCGGGCGGGCTACTGCTTCAGATCCACAAGCAACGTTCGCCGCGGAGTGCATTGCTCTCATTGATCATCTACACTATTTGGTTGCGTTTTGTGTGCTCATGGATGTTGGAATGCAATGTGTGTTAATGATTCGTCAAGTTTTACCTTGAAAGAATCCACCGTCTTGGCACAAACAACATGAGATGGTTAGGAATTCCAGGCAGTGCACACTCTGACGGCGAACGTATGACGTCGACCGTTTAATCGAGATTTTTGGAATAATAATTTGAATGGATATGCCCGTAGATGCACGTTTGATGACAACGTCAAAAGTCGGCCTTAAGGGTGTTTTCGCTTGTGTAATATTTGGTACACTAAAGTGTGCTGGTAAACAAAGAAAGCGGTAATCTTCTCTTTTTGTCTCTCTGTAATATGTTCTTTCACATCTGTCTTATTCTTACCTATATTTCTCCTACGTTATTGTGTTCACGTCTGCATCATCCTTAGTATTAACAAATGACAACTTCACTCCGCAGTTTATTTTCACTATGATTTCAGTGAGTGTGTTCGAGGCCCGGTGACAAGTCGCAACATCCTCTCGTCGAACTCCCGACGCATGCCCCGGTAATGAACCCACAAACCCCCACAACCATCAGATTCATGGATATTGGTTCCACTCTGGCGCTTTTGGTATCATATATTTAACAATAAAAAATCCTTCCGGTATAATACTGTCTTTTGTGTTGTGCGCCGTCTCTGTGGTGACGCAGTTAAAATGTACAGATCCTGCGCTACACCGGGCGTGTTCGAAATTTTGCGTGAAGAGTCTCAGCTTGGAAATTACCTCAATTAATCGAACGGGAGGCTGCAGGATCGCGATAAAACGGGAGAAAAGAGGCGAAAATATCCAGCGGGAAAATCCTGAAGGGTGGGAAGCCAAACCTCTCGAGGTCTGCATAGTGACGAGATTTCATCCAGGTGAGTCAGCTAGCAGTCTGTTGCTGGTTTTGACCTGTTACACCCTGAGCTACATATAATTACTAGTAATTGATAATTAGCTCCCTAGATTCTCCCTGCTTTATATCCTTTACGTTTACGTTTATTTTTCCTTGTCTACATTAGTTACCGTATATTACCCTGTTTCACCGGCTAGCATGGATGTTACGTGCGGTAACCAGAGGTGTAAAAAGGATGTTGCCTCGGAGGGAATACAGTGCGACACGTGTTTGAGGTGGTTCCATCTAAGATGTGCAGCAATTAGTAAAAAGGACTATCTGCTATATCAAGAACGCAAAACCCTAAGTTTCGTGTGCCGAGAGTGCAGGTCGCGCATACGCGAACTGATAAAAAAAGAAAACTCAAGAGAGATGGCTCAAAATGTTCGGCATGTAGATAAAGGGAAGGCGGTAGTTCCTACATCAAGGGTTCTAGAGCACACAACGGGAGAAAGCATTAAGGAAGATATGGGGGACACTAAGACAAATACCGATGTCTCCGCCGGCTCAGAGGGCAACCAGACTGTCGTCCTACGCAGCCAGGTTAAAGAACTAAATACAATAGATAGCCTTGA
>UZAN01056541.1:2832-13535 GCA_900618425.1 Echinostoma caproni | reverse complement strand
TGCAAGAGCCCGGAGTACGTTCGCATTACAATACCTATGGTTCTATGTACTCAATCAAATGAAACAAGTATGAAGCTCTTGCCTGTTTCTGGAGAACAATAACGAATAGAGCTAAAGGACGATCAGAACGCTTTCGGTTGGAGAGAAGCCCTTCGGAAACAAACAATCTCCCGTTTGTGTTTTCCCATCATTTTTCGATTTTTCTTTGGAATTATGACAGATCTTACCAACTTAGACAAACGGTGGGAATATTCACAGCTTGCCGTGATCATTCTTCCAGAAAGCTAGTTTCACAACGGAATGGATGATGAAATAGTACACCTGGATGGTTTCGTCAGCCATCGTGTCGATCGTCCATTTCCTCATTCTAGGTGGTGGTTTCACCACACCAAAACCGTGTTTTCTTATTCTATGCTCTATATAAGTGCATCTGTACTATAAATTAATCCCAGATTTTCTCGGTCGCTCACTCTTATGAAGTATATGATGCTCCCGCTCGCTCAGTTGATGTTCTAAATTATTTTTATGACGCTCATTTATAGTCATTGATGTAGATACCCCAATTTGTATTATTTGTAGCGACTTCAACAATTACGATACCCGTTTCCAAACCATCATGTTTCGAAACATTGTCACCTTTACCACCCGATTTCATGCATATCTGGATTTAGGTTTGGTCAACCTGTCTCCTCTGATTTGTGTGGAATGCATAAGTGTTTGGGAGGCGCCTGATTGAAAACCTATCCGCGCAGTTTAATGTTGATGGCTCACACCAGTTTGCACACACCCATTCTCGAGATACCCTGGATTCCCTTACTTATCTCTCCCACTTTGTTCTATCCACCTTTGATAAGAAAAGCAAGGCTATCCACATATGTTTTCAAGACTATAGTGAGGCCTTCAATACAATAGATGGGCAAGTATTGCTAAATATTCTTTCTTCATGCGACCTCCAACCGCCTACGATTGAACTCTTGGCCAAATATTTCTCTACCCGTCAGCAGTTCTCAGGCTACAAAGTCCGCACATTTTCTCTGCTGCCCTTTTCACAAGGATGCAAGGTGCTATTTTATCTCCTTTTCTATTTGACCTCTACTTTTCCTCTATATCTGTGAGCAATTCCTCTCTTCTTGTAAAGTATGCTGATTATGTAATACTTGAACTGCCCTATCCCAGCCAACTATATCAGACCACTCGGTAAGATGGCATGACAGGAATAGTGGAGTGGTCTCAAGAAAAATAACCCCCCAAAAATCTAAGAACGTAATTTTCTCCCTTGTGAACGGTCGAAGGTATGATGAACTGTCAAATGCCAGTCCCCCCCTCCTTATCTATCTTAAATGACCAGATGGATCACAAACCGACTATCAGATATCTTGATGTTATATCCAAACGCAACCTCACCTGATCTGATCTAAACAATAAGGTTTTTCTGAAGGTCAGAAGGCTTACGTTTCGTTTTGTCTTAAATCACGTTCTATCCCTATTCATCCCATAAGGCGTTTTTTGCTCTATTGGCTTCATGGGTCCCTTGTTATCTTCTTCAGTCTTTTTAATGAGGACCACAAGCTTATTTCCCGATCCCTCAAGTTCCTGTCGGTACGTGGCCATAAACCACGGAAACATCTGGTAGCGCATGTGATAGCACACCAACTCACGGCGTGTAAAACATTCTCCCAAAAGAGTTTATCTAATTGCTAGCATCTCCTACATTCTGCTCTTAGTTAATGCCTTTCTTATTCATCCACCCGTTCCAGTTATTAACTTATAAAGGCACACACTGAATCCTACATACATGCTATTGTCTCGTATCTATCGAGATTTGTCCTTAACCATGAACTCGTTGCAGAAATTCCGCAGAAAATGCTTATCTAAACCAATGATAAACACCATGGTAAGCCAATGGTTTTATGATGTTACTATCCGTTTCACTTCTTTTAATTGCTGTACTATACTTCTCATTCATTTTATTATTGACACATTGTGGTAATGTGGTTTCTGAATATCCACCCCTCGGGGTGCGTAAAATGATTCCCTGACTCGACTTGACATATACGCAAGTGTTGTGGTTCAGACGTTTTTCAAAAACAGATGGACTTTCCAAAGCGCACAGTTAGTGTATCGATGGTTTCGATCGTTCCTCATTTATAAGGACAATTATCAGGGTGCTTTTGCCACGGAGTACATCTTGAAGAGGAATAAGTCATTTGAAACATTCAGGTATCTTCGTATAAGATATCAAATCGTCCGGGTACAAAGGAAGTTTCATAATATGACGCTATAATTGTTGCGCACTAAAGTTATGCGCATCACACGATTGCCACATGGTTCCATCCTACTTCGGACCCCGTCTGCTCGTCCGTCCATAGCATTTCCTAAATCTTTATGATTACCCCTGGGTTCCTCTGATGCGATTTGGTATCTGCCCTTCGTCCTCTGGGCCACCAACACCGACTGAGGTCAGCGCTGTCTTGCAGAAGACCGGAGGTGTTTGTGCCTTTGTACAAAGCTAAAACCAGACCTCATCTGCATGCAGGTATGGTCACCCTTCTTCGAAACGGATATTATCTGCTTGGAGGGAGTTCAGAGGCTTGCAACGCGGGAAAGTTCCACATTATATCTGGAAGAACCTATATGTGATTCACTATGCGAGAACTACCGAAATTCATCGAACATATGTAAGTATTTTCATGAGTGTTCAGTGATTGTCTTATTTTGGGTCAGGAGTTTGTCAGAAATGATCAATATTCCAGAACCTTCAGATGAACGTGACCTACATTCATTCCACCCCGGTAAGCCTTAAGTGTTTCGTTGCATATTTAGGTTATATCACCTTTTACTAACTTGGATATTACTGTAGTGTGTGACCACATACCTACTGCAGACAAAGTATGTACGAAATTATTCTCGATTGAGTGGTCCTGAGAACATAAGCGAGCAAACAAGCTCGTTTCCGGTGCTACATAATCTGGCAGTTCAAATTATAATGGATATTAAAAAGTCGGTGAGAGCAGACAAATATCTGCGAAGGAAATCAGAGTTTAAAGAGAGATGATGGAATTGGGATAATTGTTTTTTGTGTGCGTATGCATGGAAATTGGAAGACGGAGGATGGTTGCGAATGGGTGAGTAGGTGAATAAGTTCATGAACGGAGGTTACATCACCAGTCAGTACCAGTGATCTTATAAACTGCTTCCGGTCCACAAGGGTGCGTGTGTGTGTGGAGACGGGTGGCAATCTTCTCGGCTGTTGACAAAATTCTGAACTTGGCCTCTTTGAATAATTTACCATTGACGGTATAAAGAGGACGGAATACCTCAAGCACATTGACTGTGTGGTTAGCCTGAGTCAAATGGTTCATAACTACCGTCACCCCAAGCCTTGTTAATACCTGACTCAACCAAACAAGGTGGTGCTTCTTGATGCGATGAGTTAGACGTCTTACCGTAATTTGCTACACATTAACAGGTGAAATGATGATCACAAAATAAGGTCGCGTCCGGGGGTAATATATCTTTAGTCTGCACAAGGAGGACAGGTTCGAACGTGAAAGCGGGGTTCAGCCGCAAAGTGGGTGAATTTGATAGACGACTGAATTAGTCTATTCAATATCTTCTTGATCGCTTCCCCCCTGAATGGGATGAAGAAATAAACACACTTTTTCTTTGCCAAGTCGCATAATTCCTTGGGTAGATATGATGTCATGTTTTTTATGAATGAAAGACCCCGTATATCCATTTTCTAGAAAAATATTTTGTATTCTTCCCAATTCAAGCTCGAGAGAGTCCGAAGAACACGGTTTGTTAACTCTATTGGTTAAGCAGAGAATCAAATTTGGCTTCTGTTGCAATGGAACAGAACTTTTGTAGGGGTTGTACAGTCCCGTCCATGCTTCCGTACTGTGAATGCTTCTACGAATGGAGCCATCTGGCCGTCGAGACAAGAACACATCTAGAAATGCGAGACCATTTGTGGATACTTATTCCAGCGTGAACTCTATTTTCGGATGAGCTGTATTGAAGTTTGCCAACAGAGTATTAGCGTACTTATCAGCATCGCATACAGATATGATGCAATCTGCATATCTTTTGTAAAAGGTAGATTCTTCTACATATTTTTGTAAGAGCCCCGTTTTCTAATTTCGCTATGAAAGTATCTGCTAATAGTGGCTCTAATGGTGAACCTGTTGTTACGGCTACCCTTTCGGAACTGTCTTACGTGCGTATCGTTCGACCGAATAACTTCGTGATCCCAAAAATTCGTACGTTTCTTTATCGCGAACACAACGATTAACCGAACAGCAACCAACAGCAATAAAACACGATGAATACCTAGCAGTAGTGGAATCACATATAATACGGTATCTAAAAAGTGTACAATGATACAATAAAACACGCATACATACAGGACCTTGATCCTCAGTAGGCGGACCGCACAACTAACCGAACAAGCGGAATGCTGATGCTGAACCGAGCGGAATCAAAACCATAATTTTTGAAAGAAATAATAATAGATGGTACAGATAAACAGACTGAAAGAGAGAATACCACTCAAAAAAACTTATTTTATTCATCAAAATGTTGTTTTCATAATCATATAAGCCGCCGTCTATAAGTTAAACCACTAAATTGAAGTTGTATGTTATATGTGCGTAGATAAATAAGTCACTTAAACTCATATACGGGTAGCCTAACAGAAGGTTCGGAGCAATTAACAATGAATTGAATAGTTTCTTGGAGTGACAAGTTTATGAACAATGAGGTAACATCCAGTGAGGACATCCGATTATTGGTTAAGTTGGTGGATGCAATGTGATTGACAATATCAAAGGTGTCTCGTAGACTGAACTTGGTGATTTCTCCTCTGACTGGATTATAAAGTCTGATTTCCTTCCCAGATATGTGTCTCCTCTCATCTCGTCATCCATTGAAACAAGTCTTTCCCGAGATCAATTTCAAAAGAAAAGACCACATCGCAATACTGCACGATCTACTACAAATTGTGCTATATTTAGCCAGTTGATGTAACACCGAAAACAGGTTTTTTTTCAGTTCGCTGGCAGTCAAAGTAGTTAGTAGGTTTCACTTGTCGCCCTCAAACATCGAAGTGTATACCAATATACTGAATGGCTCTCATCATTATTACATTTTTAAGCTACTCATGAGTAGCCAGTATATAGTCCCGTTTTTGGTCGACGGGGGTGTGGCTGTCCATCAGATTCCTCCTGACAGCTCCCTTTCTTCCCCAAGACTTTTGATAATTCTCCTCATCAAAAAATCAAAATTATATCATCCTAACTTACCAGTGCTACAACGGAGGTGCATCTTAGCTACAAAGGTTGCGCTTGATAGGCGCAAACCAGTTTCAAACCAAAGTTGTGAAGAATTTCGGTCCTCGGTTTCGATCAAACCATTAATTCCTCCGAAATAAACGAATTCATGTGCACAGACAGTGCTTAGTTTTGGAATAACAAAAAAACTTTTTATCACAGCATTATTACAGGGTCTGGAATTTTCACGAACACAATCAGATCACGGTGCAGAAACTCTGTAGTCGCAGTCACTCGTGCATATCACATTCACAGTGAAAAATGCAAACGACCGAAGACTGTGCACCCTGACAGACGATACTCGCTGAAATTTTTGGACACAACTCCAATGACAAAGACCGGTATTTCATCTACTATCACGACATTATCGGTGGTGGTAATGCAACGCGAGAATGTGTACCTATTCAGTCCCCAACTCAGTACACTTTTAAATTGGAAAGGCATCCGTGAAGAATGAGCGCCATCAACATCATGCATAGTATGTCAGATTCAACCATGGGTGGTTGGCACAAATTACACACAGATACAGCACTACATAAAGATGGCTGTAATGAAAATTGTGCATTGATTGGTATACATGCTAGATACCTTATCTATATGATGCTACTATTTATTTATAATGAAAGATATTTCGTACTAGCATACGATTTTACAGATGCCGTATTTCAGCACCAGTTATCGGAATTCAACCCCTCACCCCCGGGGAAGGAACGCGCATTTTGGACAGCATTGTTCACAACCATCGATAAACTTTGTTTGTTTTTCCTCTCCTGTAAATTTAATTTTTATTTTTTTTCATCGCTCATACTTCCACACCTTTGAAACGCTGTTGTTTTATTATTCGTTAAATCCTGGGACCTTGGAGTTTGTAATATGCAGATGTTTGACAGATTATTGAGAGAGATGGGTGTCGGAGTAGTTGAAACGGGCCTATTGCATTTGAAGTAGCAAAGGTTACCTATGGGTATACGGATTCGTAGCTAGTGAGAGTTGTGTTGGGTGCGGTCTAAAACGCGAAAGGTGTGTGTTGCAAACTCGGTTTTGTCACGAATTGTTTTGCGTCATCAGTTGGCTTACAATTAAGCGAAACTGCAGACGTTATACTCGCATATGTGCTGACACGGGAGTATATACATATGTTGTGTGTGTTGTCTGCTTGGATGTGTATGGGTAGGCGTATACCTGAATGCACATGACCGCTCTGATACAGGACGCGTGAGTACATGCATGCAACCACGGAGGTATTCAAGGAGAAGTACAAATAAGTGTGCATCTGCTCAATTGACCCGAACTACACATTTATAGATTGGAGAACGGGAGAACGCTAATCCACTCGATGCAAACTCTCTGACCTATTGCCTAAATTTTCCTTTAACAGTTCAATCCATAGAATGCCTAGTCTCACTTTGAACGGTCATCATAGTCGCTTTAACCAATTCTCTCGGTAGTTCACTCCAGTCTTCCACGACTCAAACTACAAAAAGGTCGCTTTTGATAACAGCTCCCTACTTCATTCGTTCTTTAACCTCACTGAGTATGATCTGAGAGTGGAGCTACAAAGGCAACTCCCAAACGAGTCAGGGATAAACGCACAGCCACTGCATACCCCAAATACGCGAGAATAAGCTCGATCCACCGTGACGTACGGTTAGGAATCGTTATGCAATCAAATACCTCAGAAAGAGACCTTTAAAGTATCTTCAATTCTACTGCCATTTATGACAAATGATTAGCATGGATTAGTAGATTCAGTTTAAGTGGATTCACTGAGTACATAACAAAAACATTGATTCATATTTATGCCAATACATCACAGTATTTCACTAATGATTTTAGTAAATGAAAAGTGGCTAGAGCTGAGGTGGGCTGGATGTGACGCCTGCATGAAGCTCGCAATGGGTTGTGTTTTATCGCGCATACATATGATGAAAAAGGTTTTATTGGCTCCCGGTTGTCCAGAGTGCTTGCGTTCTACCTGTGATCCTCTGGGTTCGGTCCTCAGTTGGGTGGATCCATTCGCTCTGCTGGTGAGATCCAACCGGGTCGAAACGACTGCTGAATGCTTTCTGGCATTCTATTTCAAGTTTCATTTGTCCTGTATACCATGAACTTCACGATACTCTCAAAACAAATTTTTGTGAATGGTAGATAACTTGTGAATAGAGCTAATTACGCATTGACAAAGACACATCTATTCTCAGAGTACCCGGTTTACCACAAGACCCGCAGCATTATGATGCTGTAAATTTGATGTGATACACGTTTTCATCCCCAAAGGACCGTACAAATCACTGTAACCTGTATTTAATATCAAGTCGTGATAGTCTCCTGGACCAAACGGAGAGATTCCACAAAAATCAAGTATTGAAATGTTTTCCGATGAGGACTTTTGACTTACGAGTTCGTAATCTTGACCAAACACGAGACCCCATCTATTACACACAATACTCGTTACAAACATTTCAAAGTTATCCGAATATACTATCATTGTAAGAAAACACAGAGCAGCGAAAAAGCTCATTTGCGGCGATTCTTCTGCAGGCTAATGTATCACAATTTATAACAAACTGTTTAGAGGGGGAAGAAATCGTGACAAGTTGAAAAAGAAACAATCAACATTCCACTTCCATGACCGGACGATGCTCACACTTTGATCCTCACACATGCGAACTGGTTCGGGTGATGGGATGGCCATTACCGAGTGTTCTTAGGAATTTAAGAAAATACTGTAGCGAACAAAGCTTGTTTTCGATAACTTCCTCCTCGGGCTAATACAGTTATTTATAGGAGTCAAAATTATCAGATTAGTGTAATGGTCAGATGCGATGAATATGATTGGTTGATTGTGATCTTGTGATGTGTGGTTTGGAAATGTGAGGGCAGTGTTGTTATTGACAAAGTATTGAAAATTGGTTCTCGTAGCTCGGGTGAACTGAATTCTATTTCCTCTCTTCGCCGAGCTTGCCATTTTGTTTGCAAACGTTTCATCACCAGCCGAGGTGACATCATCAGTGCTTGTGAAATGGCAGTCTCCTGCTTGTGTCCGTTCGTTTATATATGTGTTCTCCACCGACCATTGCTATCCCTTGTTCTCATTGTGTTCGCCGTTAAACCGGTGCGTGGGGGCGAGGTTGGTAGGGGTGGGGGGTGGGTGGGAGTGGTTGTCCATCCGTCCTGATTGCGATTTCGGTCCGTTCTCAGGTCACGCCGTGATCTTTTTTTGTTGCATCATTTGATCCCTGAGTTGCATTGCCATGTACACGTGATCCAGTTCAATGTGCCTGTTGATTGAGTTGATTGAGGATAACCGAAACTGGCTTAAAGCCGAGCTGGTAGACCTGACCCACAGCTTTCTTCACGGTCCCATTCACCGAAATTGCATGATGTATCCATTAGATCTCTGACCAGGTTCTCGTGTTCGCATGTTGCCCACGTCACCCTATTTGATAACAGAAAAACGCTCTAAAATGGTCTGTTATTCATTCATGACTGCGCACACATCATCTCGCGCCCTTTGCATTGCTCAATTACATGACGGGTTGCAAAAGACTCGAGCACGTCTGTCGCATTGATTTGTAATTAGTTATGTTGTGGCGCATGCTTACTTATGCTCGTGGTCTAGTTTTGTCAAAGTAGTAATGGAGTCAGAATGTGGACTGATACTGGTGCTGCAGATTATCGGGATAATACTATCGGTTTACTGCACAGCGGGGAGAAAACTCTCAAGCAATACACATCTTTGATGTGTCAGCACAGAAGTAGCTGTAGAGTTAGCAAATTTTGTTCGAACGTGGCGTGTTCGAATCTCATAAATGCAACCTAACTTCTTCACTTATTTGTGTACCCTGGCAGCTTTTAACTCCAGAAACTGGATTTTACAGGTGCTTATTCATAAGAAAGAGGCATATTTTAGTTGGAGAAGGCATTTAAATCACTTGCGTTTTACTCAATCGGATGTGTCCAGTCTACCAGAAAATAAATCTCTTTGTAGTTCCGTGTCACTTATAACACGTTTAATTGTATCCGCAAATTGAAAAACGCCTCGCACATCAGACAAAAACCGTTTCGCTTGAGGCCTCATTTTTTGGCGCGATGTACAGTTAAAGAATCAAATCTGTTCTCCGTGGAGGACATTAGAAAAGGGATTTGCATGTTTGTTTTTTGTTTAAATTCTCTAGCCTGGAGCCAGTGAGAGAGACGAAAACAGCTTTCTTCTCAAGATAAAAATTCTAGAGGTGTTGACGACAAACACGAGATTTGGTCATACAAGAGGTGCCAACCGTGCGGAGAACCTTCAACACGCAATAACCGACGTTCCTCGTGAGACCTGTTGTCTGGGTCCAAACGTGCTACACACACCATGCACTGTACAGTGTACAAAGAGCAAACAGCACAAGAAACTTTAAACAAAATTGTGGGCTGAACTGAAACAACACAATACAACTAAACTAAACTTTCCCCTTCGTTTTATCTCTTATAGAATATATAACGATACAAATTAGAGGAAGGGGAAAGCTACCAATTAAAGGGCTTCCGTGTAACAGGGGACAAGGAAGTCAGGTGGTGGCCGGATTTGAGCAGGCGTCTTTCGGGGCTATAATTTGGTGCCTTTACCACTCGGACACCACCGTCCAAACACGCAAATCGTACGAGCGCCTTATTGCCCAGAGTGTATCATCGTGGAAGCGGAGTTTGTTCTAGTGAAGATCAACAATCAAACATAAGTAGTGTCGAGAAGACAATGGCAATGGTAGGCTCCAGATCGGTGACTCTGGGCTCTACCAAAGCCGTATAAGTCTTTTGGCAAGGCCTACATTAGGATCAAGTTCACCAGTCTGACGAGGTTATTCCTCGACCCTCACCACTTCTTCGTTCGTGAGTGGAGAATGCAATGGGATTATAAAGCGACTACATGATTATGATTATGTGACTTCTGATACAGATTAGCTGCCCGGTGAACTAGATTCCTTATGTGGATAAAGTGAAAAATTTTCCAGAAAAATCGATCATTAAACAGACCATGTAATCCACAAATATAAAGAATCTCATCAAAGAAATTGTGCGTCGTGTCAATTGCCGCTGACAACAATGATGAATTTGTAGTAAGAAGCCCTGAGTTGAGGACGGTGAACAAATTATGTACAGAAAGTATCCAGAGTGAACTCAGTTAACTCTATTACATTTGTTATGCTTTTCTAAATTTCCAATCGTAAAATATTCCCATGGATGCATTAGAACAAAGCGAAAAACTTTCTCTTCGACTTATCGTGAATGTAAATGCCTGAAACGATGCGTCGAAAACTAATTCATCCGCGTTGCTATTTAATTTTTATTCTAAATTCCACGGGACTAGTGATCAATAATCTTTTTGAT
>UZAN01056540.1:0-13536 GCA_900618425.1 Echinostoma caproni | reverse complement strand
CACGAACAGCGAACCACAAATAATTTTCGGTTAATGACCTTTCGACCTTTTAAGAAGACTATGCGCAAGTCACCTTACCAGTGAACATATCAACAGAAAAGTGTAAGAGAGGCGTGTCAAATAGAGCAACATTCTATTGGTCAAAGGGGGGAAGAAGTTTTGTTTGCGTGTGCAAAAGGACATGGAAGTTGTGAATGAACAAAAGACCAACGAAATCCCAGGCGATGGGAGATTGATTTCTCTTTTGTGACCTGTTGAGCGTCATTGCATGTGTCCTTTTTTCATTTGCTCTGTTTGGTCTGGTTAGGTGGTTGGTTACACAGTATCTTTCAAATATGTATGGGTTAATCAGAGGTTTAGAGCATTTATCCGCTCGTGTATATCGATTTTCCTAATGCGGGTTATGACCAGTTACCTAATCATTGAAACTTGCTTTTCTCTTGCACTTTTTCTGCTTGTTTCTTTTTTCTATTAAAAAAATATTCTTGCTTATATAAAGTCAGCATAACGTGTTGCGGGTCGACAGGTTGTTGTTTCCGGTGGTTCTGTTTGTGTTGGTCATTTACTATCTGGATGTAATAATAGGGGCACGCTCACAATTTATCCAAAGACATCCGTCCGAAAATGGTTCTGATTCCGTTAGAAATTAATAAGTTTAGAAATACTTTGTAATTTGGTGCTTCAAATTAACCTGATTACCAATGTTGCTCAGGCTGTTTTTTCGAAGTAGGCGATAAAGAAATCTTTGAACGTATGGGGCATCCTCTGATAAACCGATTTTAATCCATCGTTGGACTTAATCTCTTCTGCTTATTTCGTAATCTTAACGTCCATTGGTATCCCTGTGGTAATAGCCATGTACTGAACAATGACATTATCACGAATGGCCCGCTAATAACTGTCTCGCTAACTGGCCGATTGTGATGCATCAAAATATTTTCTTTATGATCAAATGGAGTTTCATTATATTTGTCACCTGTATTAAGGCTTTAGGTTTGGAAGATAATTTATATCTTGTCTAATTCGATCGACGTAGTTTCTACTCTGCATAAGTGCCAATTTAACATGTTTGACCTTGAATACCAAGATTAAACGACCTGAACATGAAAACCACAAACTTTATCAAATATGATATCGCAATATTTTCTAATAGGAATTACTCAAGAATTTGCTCAAATTATTTCCATAAACCCTTGTCATCTCGGTTATTCGTTATGAGGCACTATTTTATCTAATCCATAATAATCCATTATTGCAAATGTGTTGGATAACCAAATAAAATTCTTTCATAATTCGGAGAAATTGCAATAAATAAGGTTTCATAAAAATAATAATCTATATTTGATGTCTTATTCACTGAATTCGAGAAATACCACTTCAATCGAAGTCAACCTTGAAATCAGGGTCATTTTATGCACAGCTTTGAGTGTTCGTATTGATACCACTATATTGAAGCAAGCAGCGCTCGAAACAAACAGTTCCCGTTACCTCAGTGAAAAAGGACAGAAACAGAATTGTACGAGTACACACACTGGAAGTTTCCATATCATATCTTGCTACGTGTTTTAACGTTAGCAAAAGCAGAATTTACAGGATGATCCATGGGAAATGCTTGTGGGGGCCAAGGCTTGTTTATTATTATTTGGAAAAAAGTTACTTCAGTATAAATACTGTTGCCTATACGAAACAACAACTGTCTCACAGTGACCGGTTGTTTCAGTTTCGATTACACCCGTATATTTATTTCTTTTCTAAAAACGTATACAATCGACGGACATGTACGATAGTGATTCATTGTTCCGTCATCCTACTATTTGGCCTGTATCAATATCTTTGTATGTTGGATGGTACCCTGCAGCCCCTTCTCTTTTGTGTACCAAGCTTTCTTCGATTGAAATTCGAATTTCTATAAGTCGATGATGTCTTTATGACTGAGGATAACGAAGACGACCACATCAAGCATTCGGGAAACATGTGTAGATGCTTTTGTGAGTTTGCAAGTTTGCTCAAGCCACAAAAATGTGTCAATGCTCTTTCTTTTATTGATTCTTGGTTCACCATACGACCATCAATGGCATCCAGTTTCTGTAAAATGAAGTGACTCCTATCCAGAACTGTCCGGTACCGCGAGCCTTCAAAAGTTTCTGATTGTTCTTCAGCATAGAAAACTACTACCGACTTATGTGCTTATCCTGCATTCAAATGTTACCAGTGAGAATAATAACACCAAAATGATGACGTTTTGCAACATGACCTAATCACACATCGTAATGACTGGGATGGTTTGCCTAACTAACCAATCGGCCCCAAGCAATCGGCAACAGTTTCTGGATTATAACTGATTCTTCAGGGGCAAACACCCACTGTTTTACTCAATAGATAACTTCGATCCGGTCTACGCACGGCAGGTAGCGATTCACTGAGCGTTGTTTGCTATCACTTCGAACATGAAGCATTCCCGTCGCATTCACGAATACAAGCGTTTCATCCTTTATGATGATCACAAAACCCTAGAGATCAGTATGATAATTTTCATCCAGAAGGAACCAAAACGGATATTTGATACACAGACGTATCTGCGGCAGTAAGCAACCTCGCGTATTCCTGCAAACAAACTGCGTGCGAACGCTCGACCACCGGAAGTAAGATGAATAATGTGCATTGAGTAGATACCGATCTAGCTCAGTGCCGCAAATCGTGATTCCTTTGAGCAGATCGTGCAATATATTACACCGGTTAATTGTCCGCACCTTCCATCAATCTAATTTACTCGTTAAAACGTCGCTCATATCAGTGCTAAACGGTGGCATTCTGAAAAGTAGTCAAACCGCAACTGATGAGTTGGCATGCTGAAACTGCTGTAATACGCACAAATGCAGTAAGAGTGCAGGTAGTAAACCACAAAACTTGAGTATGGTGTATACACAATTAACCACGAATTTGTGGTCAGTGCGCGATTTTCATCCAAGTAATAGCAGAGTTTCCAAAATTTCACAGTGTTTTGCAAGTAAGCCTAGATCCAGTTGCATGCATGGTATTCTGTATCGCACCTTAAATATTTGAAAACATTGGGAATAATCGTCGGTTGGTATACCAACCATGCAATCTCCAATGCCCACATTTATGTTTGCGCATGGCAATCATTTTATCGATCCAGCTGGTCGTGAGCCCCTTTCACACAAGGGCGACCGATGCTAGCTGCATCAGTATGTCAGTGCTGCAAAGAAGCTCGTTTTCGATGCATCATTTACCAGCTAAAAATAACACCATTCATAGGTCATAAATTCACCTCATTCGGGTAAACGAAAAGCACTAGTTATTATTTGTGTTTGAAGGGACCTTCATGGATACTATGAACCACTATTTAATGTATGTGAGATTCAAATTATTATACAATTATCAATTGTACTGTCAAATTAATCAAATACATAAATGCCTCTAAACTAATTTGTAAACTACCTTCATGTCATTCAAGCATTTATGACTACTCACGGTAATTCCAAAGTTATTCTCTGACTGCTTTTGAAGGGAGTTTGGGTCGTCCTTTCGCCGGGAAAATAATAGACTAAATAAGTCTTGTTAGGTTTCTCTTCTGATGTGATTGAGCATAACAATAAGCAATAGTTAGAAATGTTCTGTAAAATTTGAAATATTTGGCATCCGAACAGATGTGTTTTTTTCTGTTGCGCCCAGTGCCTTCATGGAACTTCCTTTTAACATAAAACGGTAATTTAAATTGGCTCCGTCACAGGTACTCGAGGTGAGCATCCACGTCTCCAATCCTCAGTGAGGACATTTAGAGAAGTTCAGCAAGAGACCAGATTGGGTTAGAAAATACATCGATTTAAATAAGCTGACAAATAATCTTCTGCAATCAAAGCTTTTGTTTCATGTGAGCGAAATGTATATGCGAATGAAAAAGATTGTTGTAAATTGATGCAACCGCTACTGTAGTAAAAAACAGCACGACAGTCACCCTTATCTTAGTGTGCATATCACCAATGCCACGAATCCGCATTCTTGCCTGCGCATGACGGCCAGTTTAGTTACCTAACTCATCTTGCCCTTTTTCACACCCGGGTGACCAATGTCAGTTGCATCAAGAAGATAATTTGGTACTCAAGTTTGGTGCATTATTTGCTAGCCAAATACAACACCGTTTCAAGGTCAATGACATAATTCAAGGAAATATAAATAACGTAGACCATGTCTGTGTTTGTTTGCGATACTAAGAATAACAAGAAGGGGTGTAAGAGAGTTCAAATTAAACTACAACTTTCATTTCTGCTGCCAAATGAATCAAATACATAAACGATTTGACACTCATGTATAAACCGGCCTCATGTCACTCAAGCATTCATGACTGCCCGTGGGAAATCAAGAGCTTTTTTCTGACGTTTTTGAAGGTGGTTGGGTTTGTTTAACGGAATCGCGTTTTTTTCGGCTGTTGAAAGGAAGCGGTGCATAACCTAATTCCATCTCACCCCAATGATCCTGTCGGTGATCTTGACTAATTCACTCATTCTGACCCGATATTCGGTTTTAATCGACTGGTCTGTTGTATCCCGGTGGTGATGTCACCAAATTCTTACACCGGGGATTTGTGTTAAAATCCTACCACGAACGTCTGACCTTCTCCATTGCTTGCTGAATGCAGCTGTTAGATTGACAGCCTCTCGTTGCTGAAAGCTTTATCATTGCATATTCAATGAATTACGTTAAATGAAAAGAAAATAAATTCTTCACTTAGACAGCTGGAGTATTTTTCTCCAAAGGCTTCGGCCAAGCGCGGGTGGTACGATAAATGCAATTGCCACTACAGTACCAAAAACCCATTTGTGAATGCAAAATGAAGTAATTTACACTTTTTATCCGCCATACGATAACTCAGTTGTATTGGTAATTTATGCGGCATTTATGACTAATAAAAATCACTTCAAAAATGTGTTGTCCTAAATGTGAAAGAACGAGTAAACTGGCTCCTTTCCAGCCGCCTTCCCAGGTTGCACTTTTCTCGTGAGCTCTATACAATGTTGAATAATGTTATTTGGATATATTCGCGTTGTCCTGTCCACTATGCATCACATTGATGACTTCTTTCGCGGTGCAATGATCATCTGTCATAATCCGTTTACTCCTCTACCCAATTATGCATTTCACTTGGTCTCAGAAAAATCACACCTTTGTTTCTTTGAATTTTATTGATGTTTCGATATGTTCGTTAAAGAGCAGTCTTCTACGCTCAGTCGGATGAGCAAAGTATTTTTAATTTTTTGTAACCAGCTGTGGTCTTTACCGTTTCTAAATTAGTTTCTAACTTAGTCATTAGATCCAAAAATCAAATGGAAAAAATCACAAATAATATCTCTGAAACTAACTACCTTTTGGTTCGATTGGAACAACAAAGATTGGGTCCTTACTTCAATATCTAACGTATCCAAACCTGACGAAAATATGTTGTTCACATATGGCTCTGGATCTCTGGAAAAGTGTCCCTCTGCAATCTCCTGTGCTGGCCTACTGACTGAACTGCCTTTCATTTCTCCGACGTTGCTTTGTATCGATCTGCTGATCTTCCAGGATGCCCGCCGCATCCTCTGTCTGCAAATTATCCGGGGATAACTGCAGCTACACAACTTTTTTAAATCCTGTGTGCGGTTCATCCTCGTGCCCTTTTCATTCAGCGAATGGCAATGCAATGATCGCTCTGATACTTCAATTTCATTATGCCGAAGGCTCGTCACCCATTGTTTCGGATGTACCGACATATGCCTGATAGTCTCCGGGAGACGAACGGTATAATTTAACTTTTTCAAATGCATACGCAACTTGAGATAGCGGTTTAATTATCTTAGTACAGACGGGACCTTAGCCTGTCGCAGATTTCAGTTGCTATGTAGTATTTTATTCCACATCTAATTTTCTGCTCATGCACTTTCGGACAATTGAAGTTATTCGTGCGAATCAAACAGCATCCACTAATTCTTGTGCACTAAGTGGTAGTGTTCATTCACAGAAAAATTGGTACATCCTGAAAAGGTGGGCAGTTAACCATGCACACCCAAGCAGAATCAGAATATATACATATATATATATATATATATACCACCGACTTGCAGAGAAGCGTGGTGTTAACGCAACAGCAATAATTACGATAACAGTGAAAGGGGACAGGTGGATTAAACTACGGAACAGGGTGAAAAGGGGGGAGGGAAACCGTCAAGCACGGACAAATGGAATATATCTGGACTAACCAACATTTTTTTCCATCTTTGGATATCCAATACATGATTACAATGCGTTCTTTTGCTAAAGTTCAACGTCATGTTGAAGTACTCTGGAGAATTGTCCTCCCCGGCTTGGAAGTTTACTTCGATGTAAATCAAGTTAACGAGAATTTGACAACATGAATGAAGTCAGTTAAANTTTTCTCTATTTTGACTATGCATGTTAAGCCTAAAGCGACCTGTCAATTTTAGTTATCATTTTAGTGATGCCAGCAGTCGCGTTCTATGTACTGTAAACGAACTACCGGAATGTTGAGTGAAAATCGGTTTTATAGAATCCGAGATACACTGATACATCAATATACTTATCTGCTGTTGTAAAGATATCCATGAGTTATTCGTCTCTAGAAACATCATAGTTCACATCTAGCAATTGAAAACAAGATCTTCATGTAAAATATTTGAATAATTAACTAAAAAAGAAACTGTGATCAAAAGGAAGTAAACGAAAGTGTAAATCAAAGGTAGTATACAAAGCACAGTTAAACCCACGAAGGGAATTAGCAGCCATCACAAAACGCGCCTACCCTTTTTGCACGCATCACAGTCTACATCCGGAAATTCAACATTGAAGGATAACTTTAAATTGCCGTTGAGACCAATTTATGGAATAAAGTAGACAAAAAGAAAAGGGTATCCTTTGAACAAAGGAATTTATTTGGAGCGGTGTCAAGTTCTAAATCGAAATTGCTGACTGGATTCAGAGGACACAATAAGAGATTGCCATTATTCACCCACGGTGGAAGTAATGTTTTACTAGGCTAATCAATCGCGACTTGAGATAAATCGTCGATCGATCGCCACATTTGTCTTTTTTCAAGCATTTCTTAACTGCTTGAATATGAAAAAATACTGTGAAAAATGCCTTGGAAATAGGAACCTCAGTTTTATGCTCGCTTTCGAATGCAGTTTTAACGAAGGGTTTATAAGAGCTGACCTCAAATCCGCATTTCTCGTTGATTCAGGAGGCCTCATAAATGAATATACTTGCTGGAAAGGGGGACTTTGAAACTGCTGAATGATCGGTTCATGGGATATGAAACGTCACCAACTAGATGCACCTCCCGTTTCCCATATATTATCTTGAGGAAAAAAGCTCAAACACATTGTGCTAATTGTCATTATAAGAGGATATTTCCCAGTTATTACGAATGTCACCAGCCGTACGCAATGTAAATCCAAAACGAATTTTGAAAAACTCGTAATCACGAGGAGAATGCAAAATTGTCTTCAGCTCAGTAGTAAAAAAATAACAACATAATGAATAACCAAATAAACACCATTATTTATTTCAGAAAGATTAAAAACAGTGCAATGTCCTAATGTAAAGGGTTTGCTGTAATTTTTGCTCTCGCGAGAATTCCAGCTGCACCGCCTCTGTTCGAAGCGCAAACGCGTCGATCACCTCAACACATGAGACGTGAGAACATATAACTACCAAAATAAGGTAATACATCAAACGATATGCTCCAAAGTATATGCTTCAGCCACGTGAGCTGGAAGTAATGCACAATGAGAAGTCGACGAATAGGAAATGCGTGACATGTTATAATTGATATTCTGTAAAGAGCAATAGGTATATAAAGAAAATGCCATTCCCTGAGTCAACGGTTTCCTTGGAGCCATGAGAAAATACTTTGTGGTTTGCTCAGTTTATTTGATGTTGCAATTAGTTATTTGTTCAGGTGAGCACCCCCGAAGGAAACTGACAAATTTGTTTCACAATAACTTTCCAGTAAATTCCACATTTTTAATTCAAAATTACCGTTTTGCTTCCGTTTTAGCAGCACCTGGGAGTAAGTTTATCCATCCTTACTAACCGTGCAAATAGAGGAACTTTGAAATGCGCAGTTTACTTCAAACAAGCAGGAAACTAAAGCGACGAAGCTACAAATTCCGTTTTTTTCTTTTCAATTTAATTATTGTTCCACCATACATATTGAGACGTCTGAATCTTATATTTACTGCTCGTCGCGGTTGTTTCATCGGTGGTACACATAAATCATAAAATGTACCATGACATGGAGACAAACTATATTTTTTTGTTTCAAAAGATTTGCATTACGTTTTCTCCAGTCATACAGGATGCATCTGCAGGTGTTGCGTCCTGATAACATATCTTATTTGAGAAATGAGCAGCAATGGCTCTAACGTGTGACTCGTCATATCCAAATGAGTTCCGCTTTATGAGGTATCCTTCGAAATAAACACCTGTCATCAGCACGTATAATGCCTTCGGTGTATGTCTCATCAGAACCTTTTTTATGCACGTTTCAGAAGACGGTGGTAAGTATATCTTGTATCAATATAATCTCGCTGAATTACATTCCAGGTTTTTTAAGGGTCTCCCTAGTTGCACATTTGTATCTTGAATTGGTGAAGAAAGAATAAGAAATCAAAAAGGGGAACATTTATTCACGTCTATGGGAAATAACTCTGAATTAGATATTTGAAATAATCAAATACCTCACTATCGTCAGGAAAGTGAATCCTATTAAATCGACGCATATACTGCTAGGTGTTTGCACGGAGTCAATTGGAAGGGGTTAGTGATAAACCACGTTCCAGACAAGATATTTTCTCGAGGTGTTTTCCATTTGCACAAATGGCCAGGGCAACTAAACCGTTCAAAGCAGAACACATGTATTAAAAGCAATTTTCAGAATGCATTTTTGCAATCTAGGACAAATGCACATTTAACTCGAAGGACTTTCGCTTGCGTCGATTCGTTGCTGAAAACGTCCTGTACCTGTTTTCGAGCATATCGTCTGATTTTATTACTAAGAAACGAAAGATGAATCGGTATTCAACGTTTGTTTTTCATGATTCTTTTTTCATTTGTGCTTCTAGAATGACTGAATAAAACCCTCATATATTTTTATAATTCACCCACTGAATGAATAATTTAATAAATCGTGGGTTTAAGCGCTCTTCTAGAATGGATTTTCATAAACGAGAACATTTGCACATGCGGTCGCATGTTTAAAAGAAATAACTTTATGGGAAGCTTATCGGTTTTCTTATGCAAATAAATCCGTAATCACTCATTTGCACGCGTTCGCATATTGAATTTTGGGGCAATAAATTATTATTTCAAATGCTGCTTCTCTCCTTTTAGCAGTCGAGGACGGCAAGTAAACTCACTGTTATTAACAACCATAAACATTCCAAAAAAGGCTAACACTTGCATACAGCATGAAGCTGCAAACATAGAGAATGCCGTCTTTCATCATTTTCTTTGTGAAAAAACTCATGCAGTCATTAGCAGTTTGTCAGTACAATATGCCGTTTCAATACAAAATAACAAATAGAGATTCGGTGTCTAACTTTTCCTAACATTTCTATTTCAATTATCTGTTTATCTGTTATTCGTTATAATTTTTCACTAAATAAATAAACACTTAAACAAATCGTGGTTTGATTACAAAAACCAATGCTTTTCTTCTTATTCCAGCAGGAGGGTCTGGTGAGTAACAACTCCGTGTGTTCTTCTACCAAAATGTAGAAAAGCTCGTCCGAGCCAATGCTGATCAAAGTTATCGAGACGTGTTGTTGTCGGGACTGGAATGTATCAAACACTCACCTTATAATAATACCACCGATGCACAACTAAGTGATGACATGAACATTGATTTTTAATTGGAGCAGAAAACCACGTGCTTTCTCGACAGAAGCACAACTGAATATCTATCTCTCTATCTAAACCAGTGGAAGTTCACCTGTCTACCTTGATTCTGAAGTGCAGTCGGGGCAAACAATAAAGAGATTGTCGTCGTACGCGTCATACCTCAACATTTTCGCAACCAAAGTTAGGCCATTGATTCAGGTGGATTATAACAAGGAGCGCGTAAATTGAACGTGGTTCCTGCTCCACCAGACTTGAACTGAAAGTTGAAGTATGAATAGGGAGCCAAGCATTTGTTGATACGTTTCATCACCGAATAGATATCTTTCTCCAGCGTGATATACAATTTCACGTATTCCGGATACTTCAAAATGTAATACAATGAAGGAAAAAACCTTCAAATTTCTTCACTTGTTAAGCACCCTATGCAACCATCCTTTACTATCTGGCTTTGACGAAATTATACCTAAATTTATGCTCCTATTTCAATAAATAATATAGAATTAGAAATAGACTGATAAACCAAAGTAACACACTTTTTTTCTGTTTCAGGATCATCGGAAGGTAAGTTACTCAAGGATGATCTAAATAGACGCAATGAAAAATAATTTCCGGTTCCTTATAATTTTAGTATTTTCTGTGAACACGTATGGACATTTTGTTGGTATCGTTTGGCAGAAATGAACGTCTACAGCACGCTGTCAATAACAATTTGCACCAATTTTCGTACAGTTTTTTTGAATGGTAACATTCCCACAATTGGATACTCAAGATAAAAATGTGGATAATAGGATCGTTCCAGATTTTATAAAATATTTGCTAATAACACGTTCGCTTCAATATATTTTCGACTTCTTAGAATGTGCCTTGAAAAACAACATGCTCCTCCGCGTAGAAACAAGTGACCTTACAAAATGAAACTATGCATGGTTGCACGATCATTTCGGATTTAGTATATAGAATAAGGCGTATGGAATGTATTCTCCTCTACGATCCTAAATAACTGAAACCTTTTCTTTTTTCACAAGAGTCAACAAGTAAGTGCTTGCAATGCAAATAATCAATCGTCAATCACATACGAGCAATTTATGTTATGAGCTGATTGCGAAACGTCTATTGCTTCGAAAGTGTAACCAATACTTGTGACCCCGTTTCTTTTTATTCTAGCTACATCTGCCGCAACTGAAACTTCCGCTGAAGCGTCAGCAACGACATCTGGAATTGCAGGCAGTGAGTTTATTCTTTCAAATAATGATTTTGTGATAAAATTATGGCTTCAAGTTACCGGAAATACAAACTAAACGGAAACATTATTTCTAAAAATGTGTTAAGGTCCCCCGGATTATGCATATTTGTATGCCATTGTATTCGCGAGCTGCTTATGGGTACGGCCATAGGTAGTTTGACTGGTTGCTTTCATTGATTGAGAAGAAGATATATATATATATGTATGTATTT
The DNA here is from genome assembly GCA_900618425.1 of Echinostoma caproni. NCBI lineage: Eukaryota > Metazoa > Platyhelminthes > Trematoda > Plagiorchiida > Echinostomatidae > Echinostoma > Echinostoma caproni. The sequence continues at coordinate 2,166 of UZAN01056540.1, read as the reverse complement.
ACGTATAGATAACATAAAGAGAAATGTCTGATTTGCATCATGAAACTGGAGACAAAACGATAACTGTCAAACAAAATGTAAATCTCGCTCATCCCTTTAGGAGAATCTGTTTTCCCAGTCAAATTATTGTTCATTTTATTAGCTAGGTTTCGACAATGTTCACAATGATGCCGAAGAGGAATTAGTTTATGCTATATGATAACCTAATTACTTAGCAATACACGTCAAATGTGGATCTGCGGCTAATGTGTACAACTCTTCCAAGCAAATTTGCACAAAGGCGCGATATGAGATTTCTTAAATTTGCTAAGCAAATCAAATTATTTATTCGTTCGTAAGTTGGTTGTGGTTAATCCCCGTCAATTAGATTCAAGTAAAGTTGGATATAACAGAAACGATATTTAATTTTCCAATCTTTGTTTTAAACGACAACACTAGAAACCATCTTCTTTGCCTGGATCCCAGGGAAAATTGAACAAATTATATGAAATTCAATATACTTCATTGAATTTACATTTCCTTCTCTCGTTTTAGCAACTTATGAGAGCACAACATCCACAACTGGTAAGTGTTGTTTTGTGGTGACGTTCTGATCGGTTACAAATGTGAAGACAACATGTTACATTCTCCTCAATATTCTATTAATTCATTTTTCATGATAAGTGACATTGATCCGATCTTCTTTTCAGACCAGGCTTCGAGGATCAATACTATACCGATCACACCGCTCTTGTCGTATTTTGCTCTTAAAGCAATATGATGAAATAGCACACAACAGGAGAGGTCACTTGACGATAACCTAAACTTACCCTTTTCTTGTTGAAAATGATTCTCATGAAATATAAAACGATCGCTGCTAGAATTTCGTCCTCAATCGTTTACGCATTTGGTGGTATTTACAAACGCATAGAATGTCTGAATTACAATTCATTCAGTTTGAAAAGTACAGTGGTTTAACCAACAATAAACCTAGGATGCGTTTAATCAGTTCTAGGATGTGTTCCATTCTGATTAGACTTACTGCCTTCAGAATAATCTTACTTAATTTGAATACAATAATTTCGTTGAAAGCAACGAGACTGGGAATTGTATTACGTATTGCGGTTCGAAAAACAGTGTGTAAAGATGTCATGAATTGTTTTGCAATTGATGGCCATGTGTTCACTCTTGATAGATCATCTAGGTGGAAGACATTTTTGGGTGTGCTTATAGAGAAACTTTCGTTGTTTGGGTGTCATGTTTTCGCACGCGTTCCAGTAGCCAAGCACGACAGACTGGGCAATCATTTGGTCACAATATTGCCCTATCTGGTGTGCGTCAAAGTAATATGTGCTGTTTGTCTCGGTAACATTTTCGCATCAAGTCATTTCCACCTGTCAGCTAGAGTAAGACTATGATTAAACCAGCGCAACAAACTTAGTGTTCCACAGCCAGGAATACGATACTCAAATACTGTCTGTGTGACCAGAACATTTGGAATGGACCATGCGCAGGAGTAATAAAAACAAGCAAAGCAATTTTATTGAATGAAAGGGCGAAATTCTACCTACCCTGTAGTGGTGAATCTCCGTGCAGTTAGAGTTGTATTGGTCGGTTTCAACTCTTCTTTAAATCAACTAAAGCAACTGCTTCATTTCTGCAGAAACCGATAACTGTATTTTACCGATTTGTTCTCCAAATATAGGAACCAGGTGGTTGCAAGTCTGCACTGATCTAAGTCAACAATAATGCACTTCTATCAGTTGCGTGTTGGTTGACATTGAATTCTACCGTAGCTCACCCATTACATCCTGTGGAACAAACTAGCTAATAATCTTCAAAATTTGAGAAAACACTATTGTCCTAGTCCAAATGAAAAACGTGCTCCATATAAACTATTTATCGGGAAGCAGAACTTTGAGCACGTCAAACCTGTGACACGTCGTTTGACAAAAAGAATGACGGAATACCGGGCAACTGGCGAAGTGGGGCATATTAGGATAGCACAAATATAACTTGTTCCATATAAAAAAAATGATGTATCACCCCTAATAGTTGCTGCAGCTATTGCTTGCAATTTGATTGATTAAATTAACAAAGATTTATACACTAGAAAACTTGTAAACACATTTCAATCAGGCGTGTAAATTCGTCAGAAGATGAGCTTCTATACAAACATCAATCAGA
>UZAN01056538.1:0-13536 GCA_900618425.1 Echinostoma caproni | reverse complement strand
AAAAGCGAAGTCTTTGTAAGTTATATCCCATAATAAAAATTTGAATTTGAATTTGGATGCGATCCGGATGTTCAATTTTGATTGGCTCAGATTCGTGACCCCGAATATGATTGAGAACGCGAAACACATTATTCAGTCCCATTCAGCGATTAGACTCGGTGCAGGGTGTTGCTTTTAGTGGTTTGAGTTTCATCTGCATTTCTCCTGTTTAGATGACCGATGAAAGTTGCACCACCGGAACAAGTAAAGAAGCGAACAGACCGAATGTTACTTCAGTACCTGTGATTTTGTGTTCGGGTTGTATACAAACCGGTGACCTGGATGTGAACACAACTCATAATGTAATGTCGCGATACTTGAGTTCCGTGCATCTGAACTCCTTGGCTGTATCCCCTCCAAAAAGATGTGACATATATAGACTGATTTCTCTTCCATATCAACAAATTTCTTCTTCGATCCTAAGCGTCGTAGTAAGACGCTATGTCAGTGTTGTCATCTGAGCATACGGTTCTCGACCTACGCAAAATCGGATAGCTTGACCCAATACTTCTGAATTGGTGGAACTGCAGCTCTGAGTCGCTCTGCCGATGATCGATCCCAGAACTAAACTGTTTACGTTTGATGGTTTATCCAGATGATAATAAAACCACTCCCATTAGTAACCCGTTCTCTCAAAGTGAATCTTATGGGGGGGGGCAGGGAAGGACTGGAACAAAGTCAATGTCGGATGCTTGCACGTAGCCGTTGTCAAAACGGTAGCAGCGGTGGGCGAATGCCTGCATGATTCTGCAATAATATCTAACCTATACACGTTCTACCAATCCCCCACCGAATACCAATCTTCTACTCAATATGTCGGGCTTGGTTAAAACACAATAAGCAGGGCTATGCGTTTGCACTCGATGCCACTTTCATACAGTCACAAATGAAATGCTTACAGTCATTTATGCATCCGAAACAAGTTCATTCCTCCTTTTACAATCAAGAAACACATGGAATCTGTTTGGTTGAACATTGTGCATGATGTCTTTTATCCGTTACATGAATCCACCAAAAGGTGTGCTTTTATCAAATAACACCAGTCGGTACATGCTTGTACACCGTTGTATAACTACACATGGAATATCGATGTTACCATACCTCACCAGATCTCTTCCTTATGGATCTTTTGGAAGTGAGGAATGAAGAACTTCATCCCAAATATGAACTCTCTGACCTGTTTATTCGTTTCTTCTCAACTCATCTATGTATTTCACATTATGTGCACACATAACAACGGTTGCATCAATGAAAATTGATTCCAATGAGTCCGCTACTGCCAAACAGTCCCCTATGATAGATAGTACAAGCACTGTGACTTGAAGTGCATCACGACCCCACGTTATTTCTCCGTCACTCAGACAAACATTCGACAACCTGAATTTCAGTGATTCGTGGTGAGCTGTGAAGCAAATCGGATTCCTGTGTCTGGTTACCGTTTCCTTCGACCGCTGGATGATAAAATACAGTCTATCGGTATAATTTGTACCCTGTATATTACTTGTCATACTGCGGTATAGTTTTCTCGAAAGTTTAGTATGTGGATATGGTCGGTGGGAACCACTCCGTCCCAAAGATCTGTTCTCGTTTTCTCGGTGGTAAGTTTTATTGATTGAGCTAAGTTTGTCTGATTGCATACTAGTGGTCGGTGTGACGTGTTCCAGTTGCTGTCACCTATCATTTTTTGATTTCATCTTTTCAGTCACTGACAGTCACAAACGTCCGCTAAACTAGAAGCGTGTTTACCGCTCAACTAAAATAATTCTGCTCATTATGAAGTGATAACAGTACGGTTTTTCCTTGGCATTCAGTAGCTCATTTGTCGTGGTTTCACTGTACTACTAACTTTTAATTTGAACGGATTTGATTTTATATCACGGATTACTTGCTATATCGTGCTTAGTCAATTTGTAAGGCCATAGGGAAGGTTCTAAGGCCTTAAAATATATAATATATTAACTAATCAAATGAATACAAGATCACTGTTTTTTCCCTCACTTCAAGGTCGAGGAATGGCTTCTGGAAATTGATCCCAGATTTTTGGCGAGAGATAATGAATGTAATCTTTTCGATAATGCCAGTGGTGATATTGAATGCAAAAACGACTTATATTTCTTCCTCAGAAATTCAGTATGTTCTATTACGGTAAGGTTGATGAACCTGAGGGACCGGGAATCAACAAACGCATAAAGGAAGCGAGTACCCGTGGCAACAGACACAGAAAGCCTAGGGAATTATCACCCGAGCTCATGTTCCAGACAATCTGAAACGAACAAGACAATACCTACACCCGGGTGCACAGACTCCAAATGACCGTAGGAACAAAAATACTGAATACATTGTTTATAATCAAATGGGGTAGATCAATATGCACTTTTTCATGTAACCATTTTTGTCTGCTAAGCTATTGTACAGTTAATTAGATACCGTTGAAATATTACCCAACCATTAACAAATGAAAAGTTGATCATTTTTCATCAATTTATTTCCTCCTCCGTTTGGCATTTCGAAACATTTTCCATTGACTTGTTCATCGTTCTTATCGAACGACTTACAGTGTTCTGAACATTCACGGGATTTCGCAAACGACATTCAGTTGATTCCTTTGTTTTTCTAACCTTCGAATGATCGGAAATTTTTTTGTTAGGAAATAGTTGGCTCATGCGATTAAGCTCCTCTGCCCCCTCCCTTCGCCCTCCTTCCCCTTTCTTTCTCACACACACACACCAAACACACCAAACACACCAAACACCCGAATGAATGCGGCTGAATCTAGTAGAACAAATAACTTTTTCATCACCTCTAACTTCAAATCCGATTTCGAAGCATAACCTAACCCCAGTAATCCATGATACGTTTTCCCTCGGAAGCTAAGCTAGTTGGCTACTCAAGCATAACTGCAAGCTGAATGGGAATTAAGTTAAATTGGAAAAATATACCCAAATCTGGGAGTTTTCATTTGTTACGCGGCTTTTGAGTGGAATTAAAACAGAGTCTCCCGAGTCGTCGTCCCACATCGAGACTGTAGGAGCAAATGAAGTAAATTACCGCACGGAAAACGAAACCCGAACACACTTCAATCGGTGATTTCACGTCAGCCCTTAGTGTCAGTTTGTTGAAACACTGATAACATACATGTACCTTCCTTGCAGAGATCCCAGAATTCCACTCCTGCACAAGGTGATAAGTATGCAGTACTGATGCACTCTAACAAGTGCGGAACTGGATTTTGGAGTGAACAGAGAATTAGACACGAAACGGAGGCTTGAAGAGCGGTCAATCAAATCAATAATGATTAAAATTTTCTCCCCTAATCGATACATCATTTTCATTGCAATGTTCAAAGTAATTCTCCAATCGAGAACAAAAAAATAATGTGGCTGAACATGTGCACTACTGAAGAAATGGGATTATCCGCTACATTCCGAACCATTCGATCTACTGAGTAGAAACGAATCACGAAAACCATCGCTCTAAAGACTCATCAAGGTTTTATTATTATTCTTTGGGAAAATAATTTACTTTAGCATAAATGTAGCTGCCTATACGAACCCACAAGTGTTTCACAGGTGCCCGTTGCTTGAGTTTCGATTAGACCTGTAGAGACGATTATACCCTGTATCATAAAAAATACAAAGGTTACCATGGATACTAAAGAAATGAAGCNAGCCTTTTTACCGGGATGGTAAACAGTAGGAAAATTGTTCAGTGTTCATATTATCAAAAAGTCTGGCGAATTTTTGACCTAAGTCGATTTTAAGTGGTCAGTTTGCCTGAGTTACTAAGCGTTTGTTATACTTACACCAAAATCTATTCGGCAAATACCACCTGCATATTTTTTTCTCAATGATAAAAGCTTCCCATAAAAATAAGAGGGTTAGTAGACCAGCTAACTGTACTTCACGGGAGATCCTATGCGGTGCTGTAAAACTGAGTGGTCTGATAAATCGTAGCTACAATGCGAGATCGTAAAAATCTTGAAGACACTATATGGTACACCTGGACTTTGTAGAATTTCAGAAGCTAACTGGTTACAAAAAATTTAAATTTGACTCAAACATTAGCTTCTATGTCAAAATCGTTGAACAATATAAAATAAATGTTTTTATAAATATTTTCTGTTTGTTGATTATACAGTTGTACAACAAACTTTCGGGAACAGGGCCGCGTCGTTACAGATCGCCTGGGAAAATACAGAAATTGGGAAGATGCAGCACAGTGTATGAGTTTTGCCGACATTGTGGTCGATCGTTTCTCTACCGCGTTGCAAAACTAACCGATTTTAAAAACCATCCGGCAAACATTTTCAAGCAACAAAGGGGAATAAAATAATTATTGCTCAAAAGAAATAATTTCCTGGTTAATTATAGAGTTTTCCCGCTTCCCATTAATCACCGAAATGTTTCCTCGGGGCATGCTCAGTCGGAGCGAAAACGGTGTATTTGATCGGCCCTCACAATTACAGCAAGGTTTGCCGGCTTGTTTTTGGAATGCGGCTGACCTGTGCATATCATCCACAACGCAAATGAACAGTGATTTTTTCACGCACATAACGTGACCGCATCGTGATTTGTTTTCTTTTCTCTGGCTTTGCTATCATTCTTGGTTTGAATTGGGATGATTGAACCGAAATGTCTTCTAAATTGGGTACCCTTTGCATCTCCCTCTTCGATAGAAGCCGAGGGTTGTTAGAACAAAAACACCTCACACAAACAACACAAATATATCAGTAGCATATTTCCAGGCTGTTTGTAAAAAAATTAAATCATGTCCTATGAAACGTGCTCCGGCCAAGTCCCCTCAGGAGTCTTCATCTGCACTATAATCCATAACTTGGGCTGGCACAAGTTAACATCCGTCTCGTCATATTATTTCATTATTGATGGCTACATTCGTCACGGATTTATCACATATTGATTCATTAATTATTGATCAAGTTTTTCACTGTTTCCATTCGTCTTCAGTCACACCATTTTCAACGGATGTTTCGGTTGGTGCGATAAGTGGTGATTCAGTGCCCGTTTTCGGTCCATGTAAAATATTGATTGAAGATGATCCGTATAGATTCAAAATTTTTTCACACTAACCGCATATACATATATGTAGTACGATTTGGAAAATCGTCAATCCCATTGACTGGCCTATCTTGTGTGTCTGATCGGTCAGGCTTTGCCGGATACAGTTGTCTATGTTCTTCACTGTTCCATTCTGAGGAGAGCGTGGACATTGTTCAATTATTATTTTGGTGAACTACGTCGTTCCCTATTCGGTGTAACGCTCACCTCCTATGCATTTCAAGCACTTAGGAATGTTCACGCATTTATTTTTAATGATCTACTGAAACATGTGTGTGTGGCTTGATTTGATACGTAATTCTCAGGTGCACGGCCGGGTGACAGTACATGACAGTTACTTTGGACAAGCGGTGTCCTGGAATTTGCTGAATTTCATTTGTGAATGGAAGTGCAGCAAACTTGTTCGTGATTATGTTCCTTGATCGGCTGCTTCTGGGTATCCATTTTTTTAATTCTAAAGCGTCCCTTGTTCATTCCTTTAGGGTCTCAACTCTACTAATCATTCTGACCCTGTAAGCGAGACAGATCATTAAAAAGTATTTTTTTTCTCTGGAATGAAATTTATAATGTACCGGTATTGTTCGGACAATCAATGTCAACTTCAAAATGCTCTTTCTCCGACATGATTGCCTTCTTTTAAACGTAGTTCAAGAGAGAGAACTACATGTTTTTAACATTCATTGCTTAAGGCATTCCTGTGTAACCGCTGTGGAATGATCCCAGAATTTCATGAACGCCTTTAGTCTAACCTTAGACCAAAATGGCGATGTTTCAAACTAAGGAGGTCATCCAAAGCGACATTAATATCCGGAGTACGATTCCAATGTCTCTCCCCCCCCACCAACACCACAATTCGTCTTCCCCATTTCCGTACCTGCCCAGGCAGCCTTTGTCTGACTGTCTCACCCTTTATAAAGCTTCACCGTAGATTTGTATACTCAATTAATAAAAAGGGATAGTAAAATCATTTATTACTATTATCCTCATTGTCTGTATGTCTGGGAAACAAATCAAGATAATCAACTGTGACAATGAGTAGACTAAATCTGGAATCAGACATCCGAAAACAAAATACTAAAGACTGACAAACGCTGCCCTTAGTTCACAATCCCTTGTCGATGGTGTGTGTTTTCCCATCACTCAGCCAACTGCCCATGGAATAGATGGTTACTTTAACCAATTCGCGCTAATGATAAACTTCATGGAAGAATAAACGAAACGAATCGCACGGAATTTCGACCCAAGCTACCGACGTATTTTTAGTAATCCTAACTGGGCAGGTTCTATCGCGTGCACATTGTCTCTCACTCACTCGCTCGCTTGCTCCAAAAGCTGTCCACAGCTCTCTGTGAGGCACAGATGGGATGGTGTGTTAATTGGGGTGTGCGAATCGTCACCCGGGAAGACAGATAGACCAGAAACTCCGGTGTTTAAATTAAGCACACGTACAACTTTATCCAAATTGACGGGGAATGTGCAATCCGCACCTGCGGTGCAGGTGATACTGAACAAGCTCATCGGTCCTTTGCAATCAAACATAGCGCTATTTAGACGTATAAATCTGATGGCGATAAACATAGCTACGGAAACACAATGATTGCGAAATGGAAGATAAAATAACGAGAAGACCGACGAATTGGCTTACAGCTCAAATCTAATCATTAACACCGTCAGCGTAGAGAAAACATTCAACGAAATTTTTGAAAAAAATGCAATTACTGTGCTTAAAGTCATGTTCTTATATGATGCACTTGGGTAAAATGAAAAATTGAGAATATCAATATCTATTACCCCCATTTTGTCTATAACTCTCAGTTAAGAATGATTATGAAATGGGATTCTGACACGGATACATCATGGTCTAAGTGTAGTCGGCTGCATCTGTCTTGGTGACTTGGTGACGATCACGTAAAGTGTATTGAATTGTAAAATAAAGGAGTTTTGGACCGGAAGAGTAATGTGTTGTGACTCACTGTGACTCACCGTGCTTACACTTTTGTCCCTTGTCTTTGCGAGGTTTGCGATCACATGCAAGTATTGTGATTGTGGTGGTGGGCGAGATGCTAGACTCAGAAATTGCGGACAAACACGAGAAAAACATAGGCGGATGAGCTAGAAAACCATCCGATGAGATAAATTATTTTGGCATGCAGGAAAGCCACTGCGAAAATCAAGCGTGCAGCTCATGCTCGAAAGCGACACCACCACCACCACAACGACAACAACGAATATGACGATAATATAACCAAAAGTTTGAGAAACACTGGGCAGCAGTTGCGCCCTGCTTGGGCCTCATCAGTAGTGCGAATGCATCGAATTCACGGCGGATGGAACCCAGGGTCTCGCTGTAGAACGGAACTCGATTCCCGGACTGCTTATCAGAGCGTTTCTCGTTTTGAGTTTACGCAATAGAGCACAGCCCATTTTTTGAGCTTATTGCGCGCATCTGACAACGCTTGTCTCAGAACTAGCCTCCAAGGTTATGATTCGGTTGACCGAGTGGTTGGTATGCTAGCGTTCTACCTGCGAGGCATTGGGTTCAATGTCCAATTGGCTCGATCGATTCGCATTGGCGATGAAGCTCAAACAGATCAAAACAGTTGTCCAATGCAACCATTTATCAGCTCATGCCGCGTTTAAACGACGAAATCATCAACCAGTAAAATGAAATCTCAAAAATTTGAGGAAAACTTATCAGCTGCCAGGACTGACCGTTCTTCAGATTTCCACTTCACACGTAGTGCTTTGTTCATTCACTCAACAATACACTCACTTCAGCTCTTATGTGAGCTGTTTGGTACAATACTAACGCACACGACATCCATACAATGGGTCGTGAATTCAAATCCCAAACGGGACGGTGAATGTACACTACTGCTAATCTCCAATGAGAGCAAAACTGCAGTTTGTGACTCCCAGTATACAGTTGACTGTATTGTGCCTGAAAGATGTTCAGTTCAAATCAGTATTAATTATCCTACACAATTGCTCACAAATAAATATGAGGTATATGTGAGTTGTCAGTGGATTAGTTGATGATTGCTTGTATCCTCTTCCGATATCAGATGGTAAGCACCAGTGTTGTGAGCTACTACTCACATTTGTGAGTAGAGTGTTGAGAGCGCGCAAAAGTTGGTGATTGGCGGTTTCTGACAGCGATCAATAGTGAGTAATACCTTTTATCGCGAATCAGTTTATGGCTTGGAGGAGATGGAGTGGGCCACCGCGAAGGATGTCCTGATCTCGGGATTCGACACCCCGGACGGCCACGAAGAGGCGTTGTGACGCTTCACATCTATCATCGGACTGTTTCGTCAACTATCCTGCATGCTTGTGGAAATTGTGATTGGTCTGTTTAAGATGAAACGCTTGGGTTTATGTAACCCAATTCACCCATACTCGTATCGTTGTTCCGAATTAACGATTCTCAACTCAACACCGGTCTTTTGGAGTTATAAAACCAGTAATCTGAGACGAAGCATTTGGAAGATAGCTTGGTTAAGAACTAAGAACATGTGCGGGTTGCATGCCGCAACACATGTAGATTGGAGAAGCTTTAACCGATTTGCCCGTATCGTCAAATTATTTGACACATATCTTACAGCTTCAGTGTTTCTGTATAACATGCGATACGCCTAGGAGTCAAAATCTAGGAGTAAAAAACGATATATTGTTTTGCATTAACAAGTAAATTCTGTTCATCCGAAGGGGATACAAAAACCTGCTGAGAATAACAATTCGTTCGTAACAGTACACCCTCATAACTATCATCAGTTTATTCATGATGCAATGTAAGTTATGATACCATGATCGAGACTTGATTATTACCGGTTTTTGTCTATGGTTTCTTGGGAAAGGTGTTCTAAAGGGGTCTTTTGTGAGCAGTGTTTATTATCCTCGACCTTTTAATGTATCCATATGTCAAAAGCAGAGTTCCCCTTAAATGGATATACGAAACGGTAAGCATATGCTTTTTGATTTGTTTCAGGGCGTGTGAATGCAAATTGCATACTTGCTCAAAGTGTTGCAGCATTTGATTCAATACGAAATGAACGTGAAATGAATTTCACCCAGACCTTTTAGTGCCCCGTTTTCTGTTCGTTACCACATTCCAGTGAGCAGCGGAAGCGACCTAATACAACTCACTCATGATAACCGGTTAGCTAAGCTCTGGGAATTTAGAGTGACGAACCGCACACGGCTCCAAATGAGCATGCATAGTATTGAACCCCTCGACAGCGAGACTGTTTACCCGCAACGAACGCATGGAATCACCGGTATGACGATAAATATAGTGCGCGTGTGTGCATCGAAATGACGGTGGGCAGTTAATATTTTCCATCTAGATTCTTTAACACAACACTTACAGATTTCGTTTCGATGAAGTACAATTCAAAGACATTCTTGGCAAATTTGGCAGATTGTTGAATATGATAAGGTTATCGACAAATGTGTCAAAAAATGAAGTGCTAAAAATCCGAAAGAGACAATCAGATTCGAACTGAAACATGTCGTCGCAGTGGCCGATGGGATTCCCCCGCGTAGGTTCCAATCCTGCCCACGTGACGGTCACATTTTCGCCGGTGGTGGCCAAGTGGCTAAGGTCACCGACTTGTGACCTGGGTGCCCCGGGTTCGAACCGTCCCATCTCCGCCCGTCATACCTATTTCTGTATTTTCCCAGGCAGTCTTTGTATGGACGCGGCCCCCTTCCTGAACACTCACTGTACGTAGTCCGCTCGTTGATTACTGGCATCTCATAGTGATTTGCACCGGATCCTTTAGAGCAAACATCACTAATTGGTTGTTTCGGCCCATCGACAGGCATTTGACCCTTCCACATCCAATAACGTTGAACGAAAAGAGTCAGATATTTTTCGCAACTATAAGAGAGATGGTAACCTGTTGCAGGTGGAGAAAGGGAAGCGGTTGCCAATCAGACAGTTGATAATCAGCATACCATACCATGCTCAAAGGGAATCTTGAAAACAGTGACTCACCTTTATTCATGGTGACCTACCGATCTTGAGAGTCTGGTCAAATCGGGGGATGCCTGTGCGTGATGTGTACGAAAAATTTATTTGATTCAGCATTGAATCTAGCAGCAATCAGTTTGGGATAAATGAAAATATAACTTGGCTTGTTATATTTCCCAGAATTACCCCAACGACCTGAATTAAAAAAGCACAGTTTGACAAGCAAGCTTGTTTTCGGTGGCTCACCAACTGGCTCATGCATTTTATGCAGCATCATTTTTGATAGAAAAAGAGAAACAACAAGCTAAATTGAACCTTACTGGAAACCTGGCAAGCGTCATGCAGCTGGGATGTAAACACAAACACAAGGGTCAATAACCCCATGCGCTAGCTACTTGGGCTATCCCAGTTGACTTTGAGCAGCTTACTGTGTATATCACAACTATAGGATATCGAACTTTCATTCGATTCAGCTTGAACAATTCAACAGAAAGGATTCCAAGGGTAGCAATGGTATTCAACGGGTAGTACAACGACAAACGATCTATTTGTTTAGATGCATATCTTCCGCATTGGACTGTAGTAAGATGTCAGGCCAGGAAGATAAGGAAAATGAATTCCACTACACCTACAACAATCTGTACGATTTCGTTTTCGCGATCATCAAAATGAAGTAAATTACCCATAGAAAATCACTGCAATACACAAACCCCACTTTCCAACGGTGTAGTTAATCCACGGTTTTCGAATGAGTCTCTAGCAACTCTAATCTCAATCTAATTGAGAGCCTTTTGGGATCATCTGCTGGGTGTGTACATTGAAATGCCGAAGCCTACAACATTTTGTTGCTGAGCTCACAGCCACATGGTTTACGGAGTGAGATATTGGTGTACCATTTTGTAAAACGCTAATTGAAAATGCGCACAAATATGTATTATATTTCAAAGCAAAATGGATGTATTGTATTCCACTGAGATAAAAGGACTATTTACATAAGAGTAAGAGAGGATCTCAGGCATTTATACATTGGATTTCAGATTTGGAGTGTGAGTCGTGTGCATGTCTTCCTGGACGTTTTCGTTCGTGGTTGCCTTTTGTATTTTCCTTGTCTTGCAGGTCGCTTGGAACCTCCTTCCGCGGAGAACCTACTGTGAGAATTGTGTCCTTTCTGTGCATTTAGCGGCCGTTTTCGGACTACGCTGTTACATAAGAACTCGGACTGCGATGCCCGGAGCCAGCCTGTCTGTGTTTCGAGTAGATTCAGAACTGCGGTCGTTCCTGTATACTACATTAGCATACATACATTTATTGCGCTACCCACGAGAGAAAACTGCCGAACAGCGTATAATTCAGTTCCAATAGCGTCGTTCCAATGAAATGTATCACATTCAGTTTATCTCATACGCTATCTATGGGAAGATCGTGAATGTTTAGTCACATTAGCTTTGCCTTGGTGATTAACCCTTGCCCTCTCTAATGTTTCGTCTTTTGGTGTCATGTTGTCCGTTCGGATCTGTGGTTTTGTCTTCGTCTAACGACTGGTATTTCACCGATTATAGAAAAAAGTCACCTTAGCTGAAGTATGCACGGATACAGAGGCAGCGAAATGGTGATGGACACATTGTACAAACCCATGTTTCTGTCCTCTCTATTCACGTCCAGTTTCATTTCAGACAGAAATTTCAGTAACGATCGATGAAAAGCAGTGAATTATTGGTTTGTCATTGTTGGCTGGCACTCCTCAACAATGCCTACGTTTTGTGCCCCAAAAAGACTGGAACTGGGAACCTTCGAGCTTCAGGTCGAACCCCTAGTCTGTAGGAAAACCTTAAGCGAATGTTACAGTCGATTCATACTAATATCAAAATCTGGTACCTGCAAACTAATGTGAACGAACTGAACCGAATAGACTACTCTAAGTACGTTAACTGGCCTCGGTAAATTTTCAACTTGCTGGGAACGCCACATCACAGTTGGACAGAATGAGTTCAGCCGTACGCGTACACTGATGAATGTTAACCAATTGCTAAAGTAGCTAACAGCAAATAGGTCAAATTAAAGTATCAGTAAAAATATTTGAATCACTGGGTTCCCTTTATACATCGGTTCACGAAGGAAAGATGACACATGTTCACAGCTGTATGCAAAAGTGGGCCTGTTTGTTTTACTTCGAAGATTCGGAAGAATGAACGAAATGTTAACACCTCGCGACGTGTGTGTGTCTTCATACGGCCTTGATGCGATCAATAAAACTAATCACGAAATGGGTTAGGGTGGATCAGAGCTCACCGGGATAGCTACTAGAGGACCACAGTGAGTCCATATGTGAGGCGTGTTGAATTGGGCTAATCCCATCGAATGAGCACATCTTCAGTGAAGTATACGATAGTTGTGTTCTCCGACCAATCTTCGTTCTAGCCACGCATACTAATCTGATAGCTAGCGTCCGATAAAACGTTTTAACAAGCTGCTACCGGGCATTGCGCATTTCATCGGCCTATGCAGATCTTTTGGAAGAGGTCGATATCCTGAACTAGGCACTGTAATACAAATGTAATCTGAAACGTTTTACGAAACAACATGTCCACATATTTGCAACCGTTCATGGAAGCCTTTACAGATAAGCATTCTCTGCATACAAGTACAACTGACTTCCTCCTTATACGTTTACTAATTACTGTGTGTATTGAGGTGCTCATCTTCCAGCGGTAAGAAACTCCACTCACGTCCTGGTTCAACCATAGTATGCGAAACCCGGTTCAAAATAGGCCATCTCGTCGACAGCGATGAGGGGATGATGGATCCAGAGAAATCATCCAGTTTCGAGTGTTGAATTGCCCCCGATTGATCGTGGTCGGCTTGAATTGGATATTACACACATGAGTGGGGTAGCTGCCGTTTCTTGCTGGTTCGATCAACCATTTTGTTTGACTAACTCGACTGGACATGTTATGTCTATTGAAAGCAATTGAAACAGATCACATCAGTCGGCTGTGAGATAATACTTGGCCTACCCACTCACACTAATCGTTTTCATCCGTCTCAATCGATAGCTGATCTACAATCCAGCAAAAACTTTTCGAGCCAGTTTCAACAATGGGAATGATGCAACGATCATCAAAAGCTAGAGAAAACCAGAATATGATAAATGTTACACAACTGAGTAAATAACAGCGTATTCAGTAAGTATATATCCGAACAAATTGTGTTGTAAATATACGGACAGTGCACCATCATTACAAAATCTATCCAGTTGGGTCGACCAATTCACACTGTTGATAAGATCCAAACAGGTCAAAGCAGCTGTCCAGTACTTCATAGTTTTTTCAGTTCACGCACCATTTGCTCTATAAACGAAAAAATCCGAAATATAAATGCCTAAGGTCATTTTATCTCAGTGGAATACAATACATCCATTTTGCTTTGAAATATAATACATATTTGTGC
>UZAN01056533.1:0-13542 GCA_900618425.1 Echinostoma caproni | reverse complement strand
ATGCCCTTGGTGAACACTAGATCCAGGATACTGGGTGAGTTACCTGGTTTCCATCTCGTTGGGTGTTTGATGTGCTGATTCAGGCTAAGTTGAGCACTAAGTCAAGCAATTTATCTCCGAAACTGCCGAGTTGTGCGTTTTCCGTCTGCCAGTCGACCTCCGGAGCATTTAGGTCACCCGAAAGCAGAACCCTCTTTGCTTGACCCGCTATTTGCCTTAGGTAGCCGATCAACTGAGGACTACGGTATGTGAAAATGATTGCTACTTCACTGTGGGTTTGTTTTAGCAAGCACTCGGTGGATTGGATGTTTGATGTCTCTAGGTTGATTAGTCTATTTATGTTAGGTGTTCCGCTACGCGTGCTGGGGAACCACCTCCGCTGCGACCATCAGTGCGATCACATCAATAGTCCATGAATCCTGGTGGGTGTAATCCTGTGACGTCGAAGTCTGCTTTTAGTCACGTTTCAGTGACTGCTATGCAAGTTGCCGTTACAAAATCGGACTTTAGGTTCAGAGACTGCAAACGAACACGAAAATGAAGCATTTGATGTTTCACGATGAGTTTCGTTGTGCGATGCATTTATATGTCCAATGTCGCGTTACAGCGCAGAGAATCAGAAATGAGCGCAAATCAACCAAGTGATGCAACTCGACCATTTGTGTCTTACGGTGCTCTTTTATTTGCCAAATCGCACTTAAGGTTCAGAGAAGTCAACAAAATCCAAAACTGATGCGTTCGATGTCAGACGCTGCATTTCGTTATGCGTCGCAGTGTAATTTCAATCCAGCGTTCCAAGGCAGAGAATCGAAAAATGGGATCAAAATCCACCATGTGTTGCAACTCGACGAATTGTGTGTTATGGTGCATTTGGTTTGCAAAACCACGCCTTAGGTTCAGAGCATGCCGAGGAACTGAAAATTGTTGCAGTTGGTGTATCACGGGAATTTTGTGATGCGATGAAGAACGATGTCCGACATCGCATTCCAGCACAAATATTGCAAATGGAGCTTCAAAATCCACCATGTGATATTACTCGACGAGTTTTGTCGTACTGTGCCTTTTTATTTCCAGAATCACACTTTAGGTTCTAAAAAGACAGAATAATAGAATATTGCAGGAATTGGTGCATTATGCTGAGTTTCATTATGCGGTGCATTGTTATGTACAACCCCGCGTTACAGCACAAGAAGTCATAGAATGGGTTGAGAATTAACCATGTGATGAAACAAAACGCGTTATGTCTTACGGTGCATTCCTATTTGCAAAATCGTACTTTAGGTTCAGAGACTGTAATGAAACACACAAGTGGCGCATATGATGTTTCCCACTGATTTTAATTCTGCGATGCAGTTGTATGTCTAATCTAGCGATTCGGCACAAAAGAGCGAAAAATAGGCTCAAACTCTGCCGTGATGTACCACCACGAGTTGTGTCTTACGGTGCATTTGGTTTGCCAAATCACACTGGAAATTCAGAGATTGCAAACGAACTGCAAATTGATGCATTTGGTGCTTCATTTGGTGTTTCATTATGTGGTGCAGTGTTATGTCCGATCTCGTGATCCAACACAAAAGATCAAAAGACGGGCTCAAGATTAACCATGTGATATAACTACACGAAGTGTTTTCTCGTGCAATTTGAGTTTCAAAATCGTACATGAGGTTCAAAAGAGGCAAAATAATGCAAAACTGTAGTACTTGATGCATTACGCTGAATTCAGTTAGGGGGCAGGGTTATGTCCATCCTCGCGTTCCAGTAACAGAACATTAAATGNTTTGCAAATTCGCACTCTAGGTTCAGAGACTGCAAAAGAACTAATAATGGATGCATTTGTTGTATCACAAAGAGTTTTGTTTTGCGAAAAAGTGCTAAATCCGATCGCGCGATCCGTCACAAACCTTCGAAAAGGAATATGAAGATCAACCATCTGGTGTAACTCGACGAATTTTGTCTTCTCTTGCAATTTGATTTTCAAAACCATACTTAGGGTACGAAGAAGGCAAAATAATACAGAATTGCAGGAATTGGTGCATTCGCTGAAGTAACATATGCGGCGCAGTGTTATGTACAATCTCGCGTTCCGGCACCACGAAACGAAATTCGGCTGAAAATCGACCATGTGACGTAACTCCACGAGTTGTGTCTAACGGTGCACCTTTGTTTGCAAATTCGCACTTAAGGAACAGATACTGCAGAATAACACAAGTAGGCGACCTTTGATGTAACCCGGTGGCGTTTATGCTGCAATGCGTCTCCATATTCAATCTAGCGACCCAGCGTAAAATATCTGAAAATGGGCTCAAAATCAACCATGTGATGTAGCTCGGCTTGTTGGATTTTGCGGTGCAAATTTATTTGCAAAATCGCAATTTGAGTTCAGAAACTGCAGGAGGGCACAAATGTGAAGCATTTGACGTACCACGGGGAATTAAATTATGCGATGCAGCGTTATATCTAATCGCGCGTTGCAGCACAATAAATCCAAATATGGGCGAAAATCCACCATGTCATGTACCTCGACGGGTGGTGCCTTACGGTTCATTTTATTTGCAAAATGGCACTTTACGTTCACAGACTGCGAACGAACTGACAATTTGGTGTAGCACGGTAAGTTTCATTATGCGATGCATTATTATGCACAATCTCGCGGTGCAGCGCAAAGGATCAAAAAATGGGCTAAAGATCAACCTTGTGATGTAATTGGACGAGTTTTATCCTACGGTACATTGCTATTTGCAAAATCGCACTCCATGCAAAAATGAAACATTTGATATATCGCGGTGACTTTTATTATGCGATATAGTTCTATGTCCAATCTAGCGAACCGGATCAAATGATCGGAAGCGGGCTCAAAATCAACAATGTGACTTACCTCGAGGTGTGGCGTCTTTCGGTCAATTGTCTTTGCAAAATAGTACTTTTGATTTAGGCACTGCGATCAAAATGACAATTGATGTATTTAGTGAATAGCGGGGAGTTCCATTATGCCGGGCAATGTTACGTCCAATGTCGCGCTAAAGCCGGAGAAATCCATAAATGGACACAACTAACCATGTGATTTTAATCGACGAGTTCTGTCTCACGGTGCATAATATTTCCAAAATCGCACATTCGGTTCAGACACTTTGAACGATGTAAAAATTAAGGCACAAGGTGTATCGCTGTGAGTCTTTTTATGCTGCGCATTGTTATATCCAATCTCGCGTTCCAGGGCAAAATATCGAAAAATGGACTCGAATTCAACCATGTGGTGAAGCTCGACAAGTTTTGTCTTCCCCTGAATTAAGACTTTCAAAATCTTACGTGAGGTTGAAAGAAGCTAAAATAAAACACAATTGCACGAGGTAGTGCATCACGCTGAATTCCATTGTGCGGTGCAGTGCTAGGTCCACTACAGCGATCCGGCACGAGAAAGCGAAAAATGGGCTAAAAATCGACCATGTGATGTAGCTCGACGCGTTGTATCTTACGGTGCATTCAATTTGCAAAATCGCACTTTAGGATCAGCGACTGCGAACGAACTGAAAATTGGTGCATTTGGTGTATCACGCTGAGTTCCGATATGGGATTCACTCTATGTCCCATCTCGCAATCCAGGACGATTTTTCGACAAATGGCACCAAAATCAACCAACTGATGTAACTGGACGAGTTGTGCTTTTTCGTGCAATTTGATTTTTATAACCTTATTTGTGGTTCAAAGGAGACAAAACAATACAAAATTGCAGTGTTATGTTCAACCTTGCCTACAAGTTAAAATAAAAACCTCAGAATCAACAGTCTGATTGAGCAACGATGTGTTCTTCCTAACGGTGCATTTTGAACCTCGAAATCGCACAGGGGGTTGAAAAAATGCAGAATATCAGACGAGTCAAGCGAAATGTGTTTCACGTCGAGCTTCGTCATTTGGTGCAAATGTATGTTGAATCTCGCGTTCTATATTCAAAAGATCAGAAAGGAACATCAAAGTCACTGGAGTGATTTTGGTGATCGGAGTGTTTTTTTGTGCAATTTGATTCTCAAAATCCCAGTCCAGATTCAAACAATGCAACGGCACACACAATTAAAGGACATGGTACTGAAATTTCATGTCGAATCTCGCGTTCCAGCCTACAAGCTCAATTAAAAACTTCAGCGGCAATCATGTGATTAAACATAGTGTTCTCCTTAACCGTACATGTTTAATTTCAGAATCGCACTGCAGGTTCAGAAAATGCAAAATAGCAGACCACTAAAGCAAACGGTGCTTCACGGCGAGCTTCGTAATTTGGTGATATTTATGCCGAATCTCGTTTTTAGATTCGAAAGATCGAGAAAGATCATCAAAAGCAACCATGTTTTGTAGCTGACTGGAGTGTTCCTTCGTGCATTCTGATTTCAAAAACGGCATTCTAGATTCGAAGAATGGAAAATAACACACAACTGGGGAAAATGGTGTCCCAGGGCGAGCTTAATCATGCGCTGATATCATTGTGGATTCTCGCGTTCCAGCTCAGAGAATCGAAAACGAACACCGAAATCAAACATGTGATCTAGCTGAGTAGAGTGTACTTCTGTGCATTTCGATTCTGAAAATCTCACCCTACATTCAAGGAATAAAGAAGACCAGTCAATTGAAGGAAATGGTGTCTTTCGGCGAGATTTATCATGCGGTTATATTGGTTTTTAATTCCCGCGTTCCAGCTCCAAACATCGAAAATGGAAATCAAATGCAACCATTTATTGTAACTGAACGGAGAGTTTTCTCGAGCATTTTGACCTTCAAATTCGCAATCTAGATGCAGGGAATGCAAGGAATACGAAATTGAAAGGAACAGAGATCATCAACGAGCTTCTCCTTGCGGTGAAAAATTGCAGTGGAATCAAGGGTTCCAGGTCAGAAGGTCCAAAGGGAACATCAAATGCAACCACGTGATGTAGCTGAACAGAGTTAACTTTCTTGCAGTTTGATTTCCCAAAAGGCACTCTACATTCGAAGAATGGAAATGAAAACAAAATTCAAGGAAACGGTGTATATCGGCGTGCGTTATCAAGGGTGAAATAACCTGTCTGATTGAGCGTTCCAGCTAAAACGAGCTAGAAGGAACATCAAACTCAACCATGTGATGTAAGTGATTGCAGTGTGATTACGTGCAGTTAGTATTTTTAAAACCCCACTCTACATTTAAATAATGCAAGGAAACACAGAGTTGGAGGAAATGGGTTTTCTCGCCGAGCTTTGTCATGCGGTAAAATATCGTGTCGAATCTCCGGTTCAATCTCAAAAGGTGGAAAAGGAACACCAAATGCAACCACGTGATGTGCTGAACGGGGTTAACTTCCTTGCATTTTAGTTTTTTAAACGTCACTCTAGAATCAAAGTATGAAAAGGAACACTAAAATCAACGAAATGGCGTGTCTCGGCCGGCCCGAGCATGCGGTGAAATACTTGTCAAATCTCGGGTTCGAGCTCAAAAGGTCAAAAAGGAACATCAAATGCAACCATATGATGAAGCTTAACGGAGTTAACTTTCTTGTTGATTTTCGAAACGACACTCTAGATTGAAAGAATGCAAAGAAACACAAACATCAAGCTTTGGCTCGGCCGGCTTCAGCATGCAATGAAAGTCATTGTCCGATCGAGGTTTGGGGCACAAAAGATTGGAAAGGAACATTAAAATCAACCATGTGATGTAGCTAAACAGGAAATACTTTCGTGCATATTGATTCACACGACACTCTCAATTCAGAGTTTTACCGGGCATTTTGAATTTCAAATCCGCTATTCAAATAATGCAGAAAAACCCAAATTTGGATCAAACAGTGTTTCTCGGCGAGCTTCTTCCTGCGGTGAGAATAATTCTCCGTTCTCGCGTTCCAGCTCGAAAGATCAAAATCGAACATCAAAATCAGCCATGTGGTGTAGCTGAGCGGAGTATACTTCCGTGCATTTCGATTTTCAAAATATCACTCTGGTATCAAAGAATGCAAAGGAGCGCACAATTGGACGAAATCGTGTTTCTCTCCGTGCTTCATCATGCGGCGAGATTTCATTTTGAATCTCGAGTTCCAGCCCAACAGGTCGCAAAAGAGCATCAAATGTACCCATGAGATGTAGCTAAACGGAGTGTACGTTCGAGCAGATTGATTTTCAAAACCGCTATTTAGGTTCACATAATGCAAAGGAGCACAAAATTGGAACAAATGGTGTTTCTCGGTCAGCTCTATCATATGGTGTTACTAATTGTTGATTCGCGGGTTCGAGCTCAAAAATTGAAAAGAAACATCAAACTCAACCATGTGATGTACAAGAACAGATTGTACTTCCCTGCATTTTGATACTCAAAATCTCACTCCAGGTTCAGAGAATGTCAAGGAACAACAAGCATTGAAGGAAATAATGTATCTCGGCCGCTTTGAGCATGCAGTGAATTTATTTGTACAATCCAGATTTCCAGGTCAAACATTGAAATCGAACAGAAAAATCAGCAATGTGATGTAACTGAACGGAGTGTTCTTTCGTGCATTTTGATTTTCAATGCCTCATTTGCAATTCAAAGAATGGAAAGAAACACACAATTTGAGTAAACGGTGTTCATCGCCGAGCTTTATCATTCTGTGAAAACCATTTTCGGCGTTCCAGCCTAAAAGATCGAAAACGAACATCAAAATCAGCCATGTGATGAGGCTAAACCAAGTTTACTCTCGTGCATTTTCATTCTAAAATTCTCACCCTGGATTCAAAGAATGGTAACCGCAGGATTTTGAAGAAATGGTGTTTCTCGGCTAGTTTCATCATGCGGTGAAATTTCATGTAGAATCTTGCGTTCCAGCTCAAATGATCAAAGGAGCACTTCACAATCATTCATGTCATGTAGCTGAACGAAGTGGGCTTTTGTGCATTTGACTTTCAAAGCCACATTTTATATTCCAATAATTCAAGGGAACAAATAATTTCTGGAACTGATGTCTCTCGGCCAGCTTGAGCATGCGGTAAACCTAATTGTCAGATCTCCCGTTCCAGCTGAAAAGATTGAAAAGCAACATGAAAACCAACCATGTCATGTAGCTGAACCGAGTGAACGTTCGTGCAATTTGATTTTCTAAACCACACTTTAGGTTCAAAAGGTTGAAAGGAACCGAAAAGAAAGCAAATAGTATCCCTCAGCGAGCTATTTCACGCTGTGAGAATAATTTTGGATTCTCGTATTCTATCTCTAAAGATGAAAGAACAACTTCAAAATCAACAATGTGATGTCGCTAAACGGAGTGTACTTGTGTGCATTTTGATTTTCAAAATCGCACTCTAGATTCAAAGAACGGAAAGAAACAGAAAGGTGAAGCAAATCGTGTCTAACGGCGATCTTCATCATGCAGTGAAATTTCTTGTCGACTATCGCATTCCAGCCTACAGGATCAAATGAGATCCTCAGAATCAACCGTGTGGATAAACACGACAGTTCTGTCTAACGAGCATTGTGAATTTCGAAATCGCACACTGGGTTCGGAAAATGCAACATAACGCACGATTGAAGCAACTGGTGTTTCATGGCTCGCTTCGTCATTTGGTGCAAATTTATGTCGAATCTCGCGTTCTCGATTCGAAAGTTCGAAAAGGAACTTCAAAATCAACCATTTGATGTAAATGAGCGAGTTGTGTTTCCGTGCATTTTGATTTTCATATCAGCATTTTAGGTTCAAAGTATGCGAAGGAACGTGAAATGAAGGACATCGTTTCTCTCGGTAAGCTTTATCATGCGATGAAATTAATTGTTCAATCTTGCGTTATAGCCTCAAAGTTCGAACAGGAACCTCAGAGTCAGCCATCAGAGGGGAATATACGAGTTCTTCCTAAATGTATTTTGGTTTTCAACAGGTTGTTTCAGGAGCAATTAATACAAAAGAACACAGAAATTTGTCAAATGGTGGTTCACGCTGAGCTTCATCATGCGATGCAATTATAAGTCAAGTCACGCTATTCGGACTCAAAATGAAAATAGAAACTTCAAAGTCAAACTCGACGTAGTCTCTTTCCGTGCATTACGATTTTCAAAATCGCACCTTTGGTTCAAAGAATGCAGATGAACACACAAATTAAGCAAATGGGTTTGATCAAATAGGACCTTCAAATCAACCATGTGAATTTAATCCACGTGTTGTGTCTCACGTTGCATTTTGATTTTCAAATCGCACAGCGGGTTCGGAGAATGTAAAATAACAAATAAATGAATCAAATAGGGTTTCAGGGCGAGCTTCATTATGCATGTCAAACCTCGCGTTCCAGCTCAAATATCGAAAAGGGGCATCCATATTAAACACGTCATATGACTCGACTAGTTGCATCTTGCGGTGCACTTTGATTTTCAAAATCGCACATTGGGTGAAAGTATGCAAATGAATACAACAACAAAGCAAATAATGTTTCACAGCAAGCTTCATCATGTGGGCAATTCTATGTCGAATCTCGAGTTCCCGCGCATATGTCGAAAAATAACATCAAACAAATCATGTGCTAAAACTCGAACACTTGACCTACGGTGCATTTTCATTTTCAAATCGCACTTCATGTTAAAATCATGCAGATGAACACAATATCCAAGGAAATGCTCTTTCACGGGGAACGTCAATATGTGGTGCAGTTGTATGTCGAATCTCGCATTTCAACTCGAAAGTCGGAAAATAACATGAAAATCATCCGTGTGGTGTTCGTCGACGAGTTGTGTTTCACGGAGCATTTTGATTTTCAAAATCGGCCTAGACACCACGTGTCGAGTTACATCACGTGGGACCTTCCGATGCCCCTTTTTCGATATTTAAGCTGGGACCGCGAGGTACGAGGTGGAATTTCAAGGCATGATGAAACTCGTCGTGAGATACAATTTGTTTCATTTATTCGTATTTTGCGCTCTTCAAACCGAAATTGCTATTTTGAAAATCACAATGCATATCAAGACACAACCCACCCAGTTTCATCACATGGATGATTCCGATGACCGGTTTTGATCTCCTAACCTGGAGTGCGATTTTACACATGGTGTTGCACCGCATTATGAAGCAGGTAGTGAAACACCATTTGCTTTATTCTTTTTGCTTTTTCCCTCTTTGAAACGAGAGTGCGATTTTGAAAATTAAATTACATCCCATGAACGTTTCCGATGCTCTTCTCCAAACTTCTTTGCTAGAAACCGATATTCCTTATAGAATTTCACCGTATGATAAAGCTCGGCGTGAAACATCATTTGCTCCAATTTTCGATTTTTACTCCCTTTGGAACGGATTGGCGATTTTCATAATCACAATGCACCATTAGACATAAGCACGAAAAGACACAACTCGTCCATTTACATCCCATGAACGTTTCCGATGCTCTTCTCCAAACTTCTTTGCTAGAAACCGATATTCCTTATGGAATTTCACCGTATGATAAAGCTCGGCGTGAAACATCATTTGCTCCAATTTTCGATTTTTACTCCCTTTGGAACGGATTGGCGATTTTCATAATCACAATGCACCATTAGACATAACTCGTCGATTAGCATCACATCGTTGATCATGATTCCCGTTTCGATCGTTTATGCGGGAACGCGAGATTCGACATGAAATTGCACAGCATCATGAAGCTCACCGTGAAAAACCGTTTGCTTCATCTTTGTGTCCACCTCTGAATCTCAAATGAGATTTTGGAAATCAAAATACACCGTGAGACATAGTTCGCCAAGGTAAATAGACAGAATTGCACCGCAGGATGGAACACAGCGTGAAACACCATTTGCTTCATTGTTGTGTTCCTTTGGATTTTTGATCACCAAATGCGACTTTGAAAATCAAACTGCACGAAAACACACAACTCGTCCACTTACATCACATGGTTGTTTTTGATGCTTCTCTTCGATGTTTTAGGCGGGACCTTGATATTCGACATGGAATTCCACCGCATGATGAAGGTCGGTGTGACGGACCCTTTTCTTCATTTTTCTGTTCCTTCGCATTTTCTGAACCTGAGGAGCGAGTTTGATTATCATAACGCAGAGAGAACTCGTCGGGTTACATCACAAGGTTGGTTTTGATGCCCCTTTGAGTTATTCAAGCTTGAACGAGATATTCGACATGTAATTGCACCGCAAGATGCAGCTGGCCTTGAAACACCAATTCCTTCATTTCGACTATCGCCTCCAGTATCGGGCATGTGATGTCAGTCGGCTTGTTGTGTCTTTTCGTTTATTTTGATTTGCACAACGGTACTTAGGGTTTGAATAACGCAAAATGCATGTTCAATACCGCGTTTTAGCACAGAAGATCGAGAATGAGCATCAAAATCAAACATGTGGTATATTTCTACAAGTTGTGTCGTTTGGTGCGTTTTGATTCTCACAGTCGCTTTTTAGGTTCAAACAATGCAAAAGAACTGAAGAATGAAGCAAATGGTTTTGCTCCGCTTGCTACATTGCGGTGCAATTCCATGTAGAATATCTCGTTCCAGCGTGAAAGATCAAATAGGGGGATCAAAATCAACCACGAGTTGTGTCTCGGGGTGCATTTTTGTTCAGAAAATGCAAGAGGGCAAAAAAATGTACGAGATAACGGCGAGCTTTTACATCCGCAGCAATTTTAAGTCAAGCATCGTCTTCGAGATTAAAAAATCGAAAACCAACTTCAAATCCATCATATGATATTACTCGATGAGTTGTCTTCTAGTGCATTTTCATTTTCAAGATCGCACTAAAGGTTCGAATAATGCGAGAGAAAATAAAAATGAAGCGAATGGTGTTTCACGGTGAGATTTACTATGCGGTGCAGGTTTATATCGAATCCCGCGTTTCGGGCAAAAAGATCGAAGAGCAGCATCAACATAAACCATGTGATGTACGTCGATGGGTTATCTTTTCGTGCAGNCAACGTCGCACATGAGGTTCAAAGATTGCAGAAGAACGGAAAAACGAGGCAGATCGTTTTTCAGGGCATGCTTCCTAATGCGGCACATTCTAATGTCGTTGATCACCTCCCTGCTTTATTATTGAAAATGGGGTTTAAAATCCACCATGTTATACTAATGCACGGGTTTTGTCGTTTCGTGCATTTTGATTTCCAAAGTTGTACTTGGGTTTCGAGGAATGCATAAAAACAAAAACGAAAGCAAATGCATTTTCACGGCGAGGTTTATTATGCGGTGCAACTCAATGTCGAATAACGCGTCCAAACCTAGAGGAGGGAAAAGAAATTTCAAATCCAACCGTGTGATGTTAATCGACGAGTTGTGTCTCACGGTGTATTTTCATTTCCAAAATCTGTCTCGAGATTCAAAGAACGCCAAGAAACAAAAAAGCAAAGAATTGTGCACGGCGATATATTTTCAGGGGTTGCCATTCCGTCTCAAATATGGCCTCCTAGCTTTAAACAATGAAGAGGGGCTGGAAAATCAACCATCTGATGGAACTCGACGAGTTGTTTCCTCCGGTTTAATTTGGTTTTCAGAATACCTCTCTGGGTTCAAAGGATGCCAAAGAACACAACAATAATGCTAATGATGTATCCGGGTGAGATCCATTATGCGGTGCAGTTTCATGTCGAACACAGCGTTTAGGCGGATCAAATCTACATGGGTCAGCAGGACCAACCACATGATCGAGCTCGACGAGATGTGAATTTTCGAGCACTTTGATTTTCACATTCGCACTTTGGGTTCAAAGAATGCAAAAGACCCCAGAAATGAAGTAGATATTGTTTCACGGCGTTTCATCATGTGGTGTATTTCATGGTAAACAAAATGCTTCTAAAGCCATAATGATTTTCGATGACATGACTATATCTGTGTGTTGCTTCTCCATTGATATTTCTAAATCAAAAAACCATTCATTACTCATCACCCGGTAATTGGATGCCCGGTACATTCGAATTTTGCTTAGTCAGAGAACTTGAGCGACTGTTTGGCTCTACCTGGACAGCCTTTTGGCTCGCTTGCTCGAGTGCGTTTGGATGCATATTTGATGTTTGCTTTATTGTACATTTTGTAATGATTTCGTTTATTCTGTTCCTCAGAACATTACGGATCAATCATATTTTATTTCGGGGAATCGTGTTGGATTCGGCTACGCTTCACTCCCGTGCGAATTGATTGATGTACATCCGGTGCAATCTCATGTCGAATCTCGCTTGCTAGCTGAAACGAGCGAAATATAATTCAAAACTGAACCGTGTGATTTTGCTCGACCAGTTGTGCCTTCATGTGCACTTAAATTCTCAAAACTTCCATTGTGGTTCAACCAATGCAAAAGAGCACACATGTGAAGCAAACAATGTTTCACGGCGAAATTCATCATGCGGTGCTTTCGTATTTCGAATCTCGCGTTCCACCTAAACTATCGAAAACGGGCATCAGAATCATTGATGTGATGTGAATGCACAGGTTGTCATTCGTGCATTTAGTTTCTCAAAATCGCACTTTAGGTTCAAAGAGTGCAAATGAACACAAAATTCAATCAAATTGTGTTTCACGTTGAGATTCAATAAGCGGTGCAGTTTATGTCCAGCCTCGCGTCCCAGCGCAATGGATCGAAAACGGGCATCAAAATGAACCGTGTGATGTAACTCGACCACTTGTGTCTCACGGTGCATTTCGTTTTTAATGAATCATACTTTCCGATCAAAGATGTGAAAGAACACATAAATAAACCAAATGATGTTTCACGGCGAGCTCCGTCATGCAGTGCAATTATATGTCGAATTCCATGTTCCAGATTGAAAGGTCGAAAAGTGGCATCAAAATGAACCCTGTCATGTAGTTCCGCAAGTTGTGTCTTGCCGTGAATTTATATTTTCAAAATCTCAAGTAAATATGACGAAAGCAAAATCCACAACAATGACGCAAAGGGTTTTTCACGTCCTGTTGTATCATGAGTTGCAATTCTATGTCAACTCTCGCACTCCTACCTAAAAGTACCAGAAAGAACTTCAAGGACCACCATGTGATGTAACTCGGGGAGTTGTCCTCCGTGTATTTAGATTCTCCAAATCGCATGTTAGTTTCAAAGAGAGCAAACGAACACGAATTAAACCAAATGGTGTATCACGGTGGTTTTCATTATGCGCCGCAGTTTGATGTCCAATCTCTCACTACAGCACAAACGTTTGTAAAGCGGCTTCAAAAGCAACCTTATGATGTAACTTGACCAGTTATGTCTTACGGTGGATTTTTATTTTCAGAATCACAGATTCGATTCAAAGAATGCAGAGGAGCACAGAAATGGACGAATGGTGTTTCAGGGCGAGGTTCACCAGGAAAACCAATCCCATTTCGAATCTCGCGTTGCCGCCCACAATAACGAAAAGGGGTTTAAAATCAACCATGTGATGTAATAGGACGACTTGTGTCTTACCGTGCATTTTCGTTGTGAAGCGCGCACATTTTGTCCGGAGACTACAAACGAACACGAAAAAAATCAGGCGGTAGGAAAAAAATACATCAACGACTATAAGAGATAGAAGGAAGCCCATTGTTTTAGATCGCTTGTCTCGAGATGATCCTAACGCGGAGGAAGTCTCATCCTTCTATGACCTTTGGTTC
>UZAN01056531.1:1557-13542 GCA_900618425.1 Echinostoma caproni | reverse complement strand
CTAGATTTTATCAAGTGATCCGAGTTGAAAAGAGAGAAGCGAATTATGGGGCATGTGATATCATCAATAGAAAGAACAATTGTGGGTGACACTTGTACATGTGGTATCTACCACGTGACCAAACGAACTACCGGGTCGCGGATTATTAAGGTGTGGCATGTTTCACAGATGATTTGCATAAATTGAGGGTTCGTTGGGTTCCTTAGCTCTGTCTATCTATCCTTCTGTCTGTCTCGTTTAGTCCGGAGATTTTCTATGTAGTTATTAAACCGATTCTTTGGAAGAGTCAATACTGTTTGTTACTTTTTGGAATTTTCGCAAACAGGAAACACTTTTCACCGACAGAAAGGAAACTCTTTATACTATAGGATAGTTAGGCGTTTGGGACGTTCAACCCTGGTCGATTCCAGTGCAGCTTTGATAGATCAGGAACGTTGTATCCCAACGTGATTCATGTGATGGAAATTGCATCCAGCGGAAGTCGAAAATGACTCAATAACCGCTGGTTGGAAACAAAGCCTTGGAGGTATTACACTTGTACGTGATCGCAAGCGTGTATACGTCACGAGCAGGAGTGAACTTACGCGAGATAATTGTTATCGTGGTTGATCGCAGCTGTACTAAGGTTGTCTAAGATGTTTCCTTGTATTTGTTTGTTTTGAGAGAAACCAGCATACACAGGCAAGTAAAAGGGTTTTACGCAGCATATCTAACGAGAAACGTGATTGCAACATCGTTTTACACGCAGAACGAGGCTGATATCCAAGGTTTTGAACTGTATTCAAAGCGGTCTGCATTCAAGAACTCACAAAGTTTAGTATTTGTGGTTTTGTATTGATTTAATCGGTTAAAAACAAGGTTTCAGCCAAAAATGATTCTCACGTAAACAGTCAGAAGTTGGAAAAGACAAGGATTCATAGATACTTCTGCAAACACGCATGTGTAATGACATAGATCGGGAATCGAACTGAGAAGGGGAGGGTGTGGTGATCCTAGCTTAAGGGATGACGCATACCACGGAGAGACACGTTACATTTTTCGGAAAACTGCGATCAGTCAAGCTTCCCGAGTGACGTCAGTAATGCGCGTACGTGTCACAGCTCCCCGACTACAAACGATAGGCCGATTGTACCAACCAATCAGAAACCGTGCTGCCCAGACAGAAGCTGAACAATGCCAAAAATACTAGCGCGCTATTAGCAGAGGCTTGGATGACCAATGTACTTGTTTTGTGTATATTATTGGATCCCTCTGATTTCTTTCAATAAAGGAACTACTATTCCTGTGGTCTTTTCCTCGTTTCTTGGTTCCGTGGGAGACTACGTGCAAGTACCAGTGAGATCCAGTGCTTATGTGGCGTCCGTGATTCCTAATTCGTGATTCGTACTTCATGATCAGTGCATACGACAATTGCTACATAGTCGTTCCACCATATTGTGGCAATCATAATAGTATTGAATATTGGAATGCGAGAACCCGTACTGTAATGCTCAGAACTGGATTGGCTCTAACCCCAACTGCGGACAACAATGAAACACAGAGAATTGGTAGCAACAAGTGCTTATGTTTGTTGATAGAATTAGAACATGTTTTATAGAAGGTAATAGGTCATATAATTGATTGAAGGACCATCGTCCAATCACACAACTGCTTGCGCAGACGCACCTCATATACTAACTCTGATATAATGTTCGCCCGGTGAACCATTGGTCCAACTTTCTGAACTTTGAATGGATGACATGAAGCTGTACGTGGTCGTACTTGGAATGCGGTCACGTAAGTCTGGATCACCACACATGTTTCCACAATTGTGTCGAGTGAATTGCGACAATCATCACGCCGGAAGAAACATAAATTATTCAATCCTCCCAGGATCAAATTTCTATGGTCACCGGTTGTATCATTTTCTATTGCCGGTGCCGACACTGCAGGTGCCCACTTCTTTTCTTCAGGCTGTTAAAAACTGAGACCTATTAGTTGATGCCGAACAGTCGAGAGCATACCAATATGTCGTATGCGCATGCGTAGCCGTCTAACTGGTAACATCTTTATTTTCCACACAATTGACCCATTACTCATTATATTTAATTTCTGAGATACCGAACTGGATAGTGGGTGGAACAGAGTTTTGGGGATATGGTAAGCCAAAGATAATGTGATCAGCGTATATGACCAGTGGTTGGAAACAGGAATAGAAGCTAAATGAATAGAAAAGAAGACAGAAGACCAATATATGTAGTTTATGTGAGTAACGGAGGATTTGGTTCAATTTCAAAGGGGAAATTCGTCGTGTATATGTCAAATTAACTGAAAAGCTAGGAAGCAGTGGACAGCTGTTTCTACCTGGTTAAATTTCATCAGCGGTGCGAATCCATCGACCCAACTGGGGATCGAACCCAAGACCTCAAAGGCAGAATGCAAGCACGCTACCCACTCGGCCACCGGGCAGCTGATCGGACCGGTTCGATTCCCAGTTGGATCGATGGATTCGCACTGCTGATGAGACCCAATCAGGTCGAAACAGCTGTCCACTGCTTCCTAGCTTTTCAGTTCACGTTTCATTTGACATATACACGACGAATTTCCCCTTTGAAAATATGTAGTTTAGTAAGGAAGTGGGTGATTGGGTAAGTAACCATTAGCAGCCAAATATTATTGAACTATTAAGTGTCAACTAAACTTTGAGATTTGCTACAGGAAGGAATTCCAAAACACTAAAATTGGGTGTTTATGGTCAACCGAGAAGTTAATGTTTAAAATGTTTGTTCCTATTACCGAAATAAATACCGTTTCAGGACAGCTTGCACTTTAAAGTACATGATAAAATCCGGGGAACCGATAGGATGTCAGGCCAATCTGGTTGCTTTGTAGAGAAAAATAAGGGGAGAACTGAGGAGCATTAATAGCAAAAATAAATCTTTGTCTACCAGATTGTCATGATGTCCATTACGTGTTATATTTCTTAAACACACCCATCCACTAACACAATATTTAGCTTTTTAATGATACGTAACCATGGTTTCATCTAGAATGAGGCTTCCAAGGAAAAGAGTACTAATTACACTAACTGCATTAGGTTTCAATTTGACAACGAGCACAAAACTTCATCTGTAAACACATCCAATTAACAAAGTACTGGTGTTCATTTCTGTCGAACTGTCTTACATTTCTGCTGGACGGTTGCTGTAGGTCTGTGCGGGTCGAAGAAGGTACACATTACGAATCACGGACGCAACTGAAACATTGAATGGCACTAGTGCTTGTACGCTGGAATCTCCCATCAGTGAGACGTAAGAAAAAGACCACAGAATTAGCAGTTCACTTATTGAAAGAAATCAAGGGGACTAAATGACATGCACAGAGGAAGTTTATCGGTTATACAGGTATCCACCAATGGTCTGCTTGAAGTCACAGCTTCTAATTGGTCGATACGATTAGTCTGTGGTTCGTTGTCCAGAAACTGTAACCCGTAGACGCTTGGCTGGCGTCATATGGAAGTTTTGACTCACCACAAGGTCATTCTCAGCGTCCCCACAATGGTCATTACTTGTTCGGTCAGTCTGGTGCCGACCGCAAGCTTGTGAAAAATTGTCTGCTGTCATTTTACCTAATTTTCGGATGTTCTTTTGCAGTAATACTTCCTCTGAGAACGACCATCTCCGTTTAAATTCGAAAGTATCTATTTTATCAAACCAATTGAATTTGTTCCGTATTCCTTAGACCTACCGATTATTGATCCAGGAATGGGAAAGCTACAGTTGAGGCATAATAGGTTGCGATTGCTAAGCTGCGGATGAGAAAAATGGCCCAGTCACCAAAGTTCGCCTCGAAAACTCCAACTCAAGCATCTGAAAATTTTTTGTTATTCGAATGGACCCATGACACAAGTAATGAAAAGTTCATCACCCGGAGTACACCGTAAGCACTGAGCTCGTCCCCGGTCTTAGTTAATGCTGTGATCTTTGGTGATTGAGCTATCGTCAGTAACCGAGCCACAACGACGAGCTGTGCTTTTGCCGTAACGCGCAGTTCATAATTTCTGATTTTCCAGTCGGATCGAGGTTAGCTGTCTCGCACTGATCGCACAACCTCCCCCCCCCCACTCCCGAATCCACATCCGTCCGTCCGTCGACGAGCAAGCTTCAACAATGAAAGGGAAGACAGGTTGTCAATCCGGGGGTAGAAAAAACGTGTGATCAATAGACCAGTGAGTTGCGCTGACCGGAAACGGATCCAACAACAGCGGTTCTTTCTCAGTTTAAAGTGTTAGTTTCTCAAATCAATCTTAAAATTGTATAGGTAACCGTAACACAGATCGATCAAATTCGGTGTGGTGATATGGTGGTGTAACCCGTAACCGTATAGAGAAATCAAACCGATTTTGATTGCCCTTGCACAATATTGTTAGGACCCCGTAACGCAACACAATAAATCAGAACACACAAGAACGCTTGCGGATCAGAATCGGATTAATGATTCAATGATTGCTCGTGAGCAAACAACAATCAATTAAATAATATCCTCAAACTATAGATCAAGCGGGCTCACGGACAAAACGGCTTGCAAGTGTATTGCCAGTGTTTGTCATGAACAACTATAGCACGTGATTGGACGATCAATAGGAACTGATGAACCACTGCGTGCGTAGCAGGCATAATATTGGAAAGCTAGACTTAATTTCCGGTTGAGGAAAAATTGGAAGTTGCTCAGTGATTGTTAGTGGTAGTATTTTCACCCGACAGCCCAAATGAAAGGGTGTCTTTGTACTCAATATTTCAAGTAGTCAATACAATCGTAGAGATGAGGAGATTCAAGGGTTTTGTCTAACTCTTCTTTCATCGAATTTTATACTCAAATTGCCATGTATTAACTAATTTCTAGGATTTAGTATTCCGCACTGTACTGGGCAGTCATTAAATCGTTTCCATCATAATTTTTTCTTCTCAGGTAATCCAAACATGAAACCGTACTGAAAGTTAGGGAATCTTGTCCGATACATTGGTCCCAATCTGTACATTTTTATACTGCCAATGCTGACTGTTGATGAGATGTTGGCACGGGTTTACCCAGTTTTGGAAATTGCTTCACCAATTCACATTTTTGTACAACTTTTGAATTTGATTTACGTGAATCGAGCCGCATGGAAGAGCTGAAGTTGACTACTCAGAATGTCACTGACTTTAAAATTGGATTAGGGGCAAATCGAGCAGTGATTACTTCACTCTATTCATTTGATCGATTCCAATAGTTTGTCTGTCACTTTGGTTTTAAACCCTACTGTTCGCTTGACAAGCGTTGTCGATCGATTAGATGCAAGTCACGTGACAAATCCATTCAACCTGTCCATTGAGTCAATCATTGCGCTTTGTTTTGACTGGTCCGGGATTGGGCTCTTAGGGCAAAGACTGGTCAATTAGCGGCATACGAATGGACAACCATTTTGATCACTTGGAAATTTACAGGACATCTATTCTCAGTACTCCATAGCACGTGAATCGTACTATCAATCTCCACTAAATTTCGAGGTAGTGTTAGGTTCAGTTCATTCTGAGAATTCACGAAAATGTGGGGAAATAGACCGATGGGATTCAAAGTAATCAAACCTAAACTATTTAAGACTGAAGTGTTGACTGCTCTGTGGAATTAACTGCTTTTCAGTTAAACCGCAAAAATGTATCTGTAACGGCAGCCATCCGAATACGTATCCAATGGTTGTCACGATTAGTGGGGAGGGCATAACGGCAAATCATTGGTAGGGTGTTTGCATATCCACTGGGCCTGTCTTCTAAATTGTCTTAATGACCTTTCGTGAAATACCCGGACGATTTACATTTTTCACACATGCTTGCCCAAGTATCTGTCTATATGTTTGTGTCATAGCAGAAGGGCCCACGAACTGGATGTGTCACATGAATGAAGGGCGTTTTTGTGGATTTGTGGATAGATGGTCGATTCGATGGCCGTGTTTTTTTTTTTTGACGGTGGTCTTTTTCGGGCGGTTTCATTGGTAGAATGAACTGAAACGGGATATTGAATTCACAAGGAACACACATATAGGAATTAAACTCTACGGAGGCAGCCTTATATTCTAAATGATGTCTGACAGACCTGAAGCTAATCGATGAAGCGGATGACCAATCGAACTTCTTCTGGATCTCATAGTATGTGCGACCACCATTTGCATCCTTTTACCTGACGTAGACAAACACACTCGTGGTTGACGGAGATATATATATATATTCAGTTTCAGTTTAAACAATCATTTACTATGCGTCTGTGGTAGCTGTCTTTTTCGCAACCCATTCAGAAGAAAGATTAGAATATTCAAAGTAGTGTGAAGGTGAAAATAAAGAGTTCTTGTAAACTAACGTTGCGAAGATGATGATTGGATGTAGCGTGGTTAAGAATAGGATCCCGATTAAATAATTGATTTCGTGGAGATTGGTGTTCAGTAGAACAAGAACAGCAAAGCTCAATGGAAAGTATCCCAGTGATAGTCACAGTTGATTTGGGGGGGGGGGGGGGGGNGAAACACGAACAGAAAATCTCATCTTGAATAGCTCGTCTCACTCGTATAACAAATATCACTAGATACCTGCTTTTTGGTCGAACGTGTCACCAGCCCTGTAGACAGGTACCATCAGATTTTTTCAGTATTGATGCTTTTCAACATTCCGTGAATCGTTTCAAAAGTGATAGCAGTCTTCAGTCGTTTAGACCAGAATCGAACAGTTCGTTTTAAAATTGAGTAAGTGCATACGGTATACATCCTGGAGCAGAACTTATCGTTTCAGTGAATGAAATTTATATTTTGCAATTAATGTAGCTTAGCCAGAGTACTGGTGTGTAGTTAAGTTCATTAGTTTCAGCACCGAATGAATGTATTTAATTCAATTGGGCTTAAATTATATCTGAGATTGCAAATAACTGACATTCTTCAATTACAATTTGGTAGTGATGGATGATTTTATTCGACTAGGTAGATAATTTTGTCGTAAAAAGAGCTGATGGATTTGGAAAGCACTGGACAACTGTTTCACTTTGGGTGCCTACCATCAGCAGTGCGAATCCATCTATACAATTGGGGATCCGACCCGGGATCTCACAAATAGAACGCAAGCATATTACCCACTGGATCGCCTGGTAGCTGATCACACCGTTTTCATTTTCCTCATATACCATAGAGCACAACCCTTCTTTACGCGCTTGTTTCAGGCACCACACCTAGCTCATCTCAGTACTATCCTCCGGGGCTATGACTCGGGTGGACACATTCCAGACCTGAATGTTTGTTACATGTTTGTGATGTCCCGATGTCTCAATTTTACTCAATTTGATCACCACTTGTGTCCCATGGATTCGGACTACTGATGGGACCCAGACAGGCTGAAGCATCTGTCCAGGTCTTCCCACTTTTTCAGTTCACACGTAATTTGCTCTTTACTTGACGAAATTAACTAAATAATCATGGATTGATTCATGATTTACTATCCAATCCCTATCACCGTGTCCATTCAACTTTCCAGCACTCATCCAATCCGCTTGTGTGTATGTGGGCTCATTGGATTAGTTGGAATCCTAAGTCACGGTTGGTTGCTTGAACCGTAAATCGCGAAGCGTTCGTGTGTACTGCCGTTCGATTTCACTATCAGATCGTTGCAGATAGTACATTGGTTTATTTTGAGATTGCACCAGAACGAGAAGTTTTCTTGAGCAGGATAACCCGTAGAGGAAACGGAAGTCCACATAATTAGGAGGTGGGGAATAGACCGGCATTAAAATGGCTGTGGTTGAATGAAGAAAACTTCAAACGAGCAATAATGTTTTCAGTCAAGTTCTGGTTTCCCCACTGATGCCGCCTTGGAATGGTTTCGCACCGTTCATTGACGGAATGAATTGAAATAGGGCGTGGAATAGGTTTTCTCGGAAATTAAAAAAAGATAAAAGAAGTTTTTCGCACATTGGTAGTAAGAACTGGGATTTATTTATGCCAGAATAAATTGCCGTGGGAAGGTTCTTTTGTCTTATTTTAGTATCCGCACAGGAAACACGTCGAGTGTGTGTGTGCCGAAAGCTTATCTGCGTGTTTTAACCACATTTTGGCGTGTCCCTGTCAAGAGCAAACATTCCAGCGCACGGAAAACATATTTGGTCACTTCCGACGATGTTCGCCTCACGGGTTGATGGAGGACGAATGAAGATAACGCTGGTATTTAATCCCTTACAGGAATGTGATCAATATGTGTGGTAAAGAATTGGGAAAAAATCAAACTAGACTCCAAATTACATTCTTTGACTAACTCACAGAACAACTGATTCACCTCAATGGACAGGTAGTGGGACGGAAAAGAGGAGATAACTAACCTCGCCAGTGCAAAAATGTGGCAAAATCAGGCTAACTTAAAGTAGGAATCGTTTTCGTTGCAAATTGAAATGCCATCAATATGATCTGTGGATCGTTTATCGCGGTCAGTATCTTTTCCAACACTTGGATAGTAGTGTGGATAAAACATAAAGTGCCTCATCAGACTAAATCGTTCATTCTATATCTTTTCACCAGCACGTATAGTGTGCAAAACATTGAGCGATTAAAGAGATTTATTGCTGATCATTGTCCTGTCGTCCTCGGCAAAGGAGCGGTTAAGTAGATTCGTAGTTCTGTACTCGGTCACCCGATAGATTGCGCACATGGGTGAACAAACTGTTCATGTCTTCAAAATAATTCCTTCTATATCCGGGAGATATTAGAAAAGAATGAAGTGCCACAGCTAAGGCAACTGAAATTCGTATTGTCAACTCTGAAATCAGCAAGCAAACGAATCCAGCCCTGACACTGTTTTTACCATGGTATATGCATAAAGCGAGGCGTCGCCAGACATTAGCCCCTACCCTTAATCACCCATCAAATTGTCAACTTTTATCATTTTTTACTCATCTACGCCGATTACATCACACGTTATTCATAGCAAATCATTTCTATACCTTTTCAACTTCATATCAAATTGCCGTAACTTTAAGTGTCATCCGTCAATCACATTCTGCTGAGGACTCCTTAAATTGATTCATGCTTCGGCATTCATGAGTCACCTATTGGGCCCGGGCTGTCACAATGCCAAGGCGGTCAGGTTGATCTGGTTTCTCCATAAGAAAACAAAAGTACTTCTATGGAGTGAGTGAGCTACCGAGCGAAGGTTAAGGTTTCTGTGAAATGGGGTCTGACCCTTCGTACCCACCCCCACAGAACGTTATGTCTTTGACCGTTGATAGAGTGAACTCTGGAAGAGAATGAAAGAATTCAGTGACTACGATCGGTAAGGTAGGGAGGCAAATAAAGTCAGGGTCGCTAGATCGATAACCATGCTCAGCAGTGAATGTTGGCACGATTCATTAAGTGAGTCAGTACAGCCTAAGAGCTCAATAATTTGGTAAATTCCACTGTTCCCTCGAATACCAACACGTCTTTTGAACCAACTAGGACTGCCTATGTAACTTAGATATTGAAACGCATTATGGACCAGATGATTAACAACCGTACTAGGATACAGATGAAGAAACTCACCTGAATAAAAAGACGAAATATGAACTCATTTAAAAAGTTTCTTTCACCCTAATTCCCGGGTTAACTATAGCATTCTATGCCTCGGAGTCAATGGCAACAACCTGACACATAGACCTGCCTTATTTACCAAGTTTCGTCGTGTGTGTTCCTATCCCTGCGGCATCGTTTGTCATCCAGATTACTCTGCCTTGATCTTTAAAGTTCACTGAATGCGGGTGAAGGTGATATAATAGAATATTCGACCAATGGGAGCCCCAGTTTTGGTTAGCGACCTTCTACGTGAAACTGGGTTGTCCTCATGGAAGATTGCACTCAGATTACTGGGGTTGTGTAAATAAGTGACATTCTCAATACCATTTAGACGAACTGTTTAATCCGCTACTTGGAGACTGGACCGGTAGCACTCATCTTTTCGATGATCGCAAAAAACTTGAGTGGTAACGTTGTCCTGGTAGCCACATCACATTCTATCTTACTTTGAAACAAAATTGAGAACGGAAATTCTATAATTGAAACTGAACGTCCCGATATTTAGTGATACTCTCCTAAATCTAGGACGGTACACTACATAATACCTGGTTTCCGTTACACGGTCATACTGTGTGCTCGAACAAAATGAACTCACTGCAGTTTCAACTGCTGCACTGGAAGTTGAAAAGGGATAATATGTATCTTACTCGACATCTTCCTTGCCGTCCCTCAAAACAGTCATCGATTGATTTAATCGAAACATCCTTTTATCCACTGCCTTTGCATTCAAACTTTGGCCTTCTACTCCCCCTAGCATTGACTGCCATTAGCTTTCTTACACTGGCCTGCTCGGATTGTTCATCTCCACCGTTGTTGTCACAATCTGAGCCGTATACAGCTAATCAGATGTCTATTCTATAATCATATACTGCCAATATTCTACTTTATTTCATCCCTAAGAGGATTTGAATCAAAGCGGAGTGAATTCCCGGATCCGTAAAAAATTGTTGATCCTATATGCTTCAAAATGGTGCAAAACATTGCGCTGGATTTTTAGGATAAAAATAAGCTATACAAGCCGTCGTTAAGTTGTTGTCTTTCTATTGTGTACAATCTACCTACAGCTCAGTAAAGCGGAAGCCAAAGTGATGTCGATATATCGCAGAAATTGAGAATTTTCAAAGTACTCTCGGGTTAACATTAAAAGAATGTACTGAACCGCTCACAATTGTTCATTCCGGGACTCAATAGACAGATCGTGTTAACGGTGCCACAAAGCTCTGAGTTGCACTAGGATGATCCAACACTTTTCTCGCGTATTATAGTGACAAATGATACTGATTTGCACTAATCGGCTCCCTGTGCCTTCCTTACTGAGGTAATCCAATCGGTGAACAGTGTTATGCGAGATACCATTGTATTGTATTGTATTATATTGTATGGTGTATAACTTTTGAAAGCGCTGGAGCTCATATTTCAGTTAAAAAATCATACACGCTAACCGTCACAATGTAGATAATCAACGGTGAGAAAAGTTTTTTACAGTTATGGGGGCATCTCATAACCCAAGATTAAGACAAAGTTCACTTATTGTCCGCTCTTTTTTATGATTAGACGAGCAAGATACGGTATGGATGAATTGCGGTATGCGTTAACTCGAAGTGAAATTTGGCGGAATTGGGAGCGTTTTGAATGATGGGAACGACTTAATGCCAGTTCTGCATGCAATAGGTGGTCAGAATCTGTGAGACGCCTCTCAACAAATTTCACACAAGAAGTGACGTGATACTCTGAAAGCTTTACAGCTAATTCATTCACAGGAATAGAAGGGACAGGACTAATTATGGTTAGACCGCGGCGTAAGACTTTTAAATCCTGTTTGAGTAAACCAGGAAAAATAACTGGGGAACAACTAAGTAAGATAAAGAAAACACACTGGTAACCAAAAGTAGTATTAACTGACGGGGATGCACGAAACTGCCTGAGCTTTCTTATTTGAAATGGTAGGCGTCTCAGTTTACCAATACAGTTGTGGATGTGGGTTGACCAATGAAGATTGCTATCTATGGTTACAACAAAATATTTGACAGAGTTCACCCTAGGTAAAGGATTGTAACTAATTGCTGTCGGGAGTGTCGAATATAGGGAGCAAGAAAAACTAAATACACACTCAACACATTTACTAGGGTTCAGGGTTAGCCCCGATGAGGAGGAGTATGACTGAATTTGATTAAGATTGTCGGTGAAAGATCTTAGATCAGAGTAAGAAGAAATGGGCTGGCACAACACGACATCATCTGTATATTTCAAAATACTTGAGGGAGAAACACAGGGAATATCACAAATATAAGTTGCAAATAAGTATGGGGATAGCACAGCTCCTTGAAGGACTCCGGAGTTGTTGACTAAGGGTTTTGACGTGGCCTTACCCAATCTGGTGGTTTGTACCCTATCGA
>UZAN01056529.1:0-11980 GCA_900618425.1 Echinostoma caproni | reverse complement strand
GTTTCTCAATTAGTTACCGAGATTGAGTCAGCAGGTGATCGACAAAGCGAATTTTGAAATAGGGATCAGGTAATTGGTTTGGGCATTGTAGGGGTTAGGATCACTTGAAACAGACTTTTGGACAACCGCCCACGGGTCTAAACGAATTTGATTTCCACCAAGTTATCCACGGCATCACACAGTACATCTTAAATAACCTTGAAATAGAGTTACTGAATTATTCAATACTGAACTGTGCTCGTATAAATACCGCCAGTTGGAATCACAAACAACAATGAACAAAGTTTAATTATGGATGAATAATTGGATTTAATCGAACTATTGTATAATGTGCATGGTGGGTTTGTACAACCTTGTTAGTTCTAACAGAAAATGTGTTTATNGGGGGGTGGGTGGAAAGAAGGACCGTGAAACAACTGAGCAACTGAAATCTATTGCCCTGAAATTCACCCTACTCCCTCGCATTTGTCTATTCCAGATTTGCGGGAAAAAGTAACAGCAAGGAATAGAGAAAACAATTCCAGTGTTCAAAAGGAACAATACAAATAATAAACAATTATACCTACTCCAACTTATGCCATTCGTCTCACTCTCCCGTGTTTTTTTTGTGCTTGCTACGAGCGCGCGTAACGGGGACACATCTGAGCTGTTCAGGCAAGGGTATAGTCAATGTCAGTTTTCTGTGAGGCATTTTGAAATGTAAAACGATCCGTTTTAGTTTGTGATTGAAAACCCCATCACTTCCGACCAGACAAACGGGAGCAAGGTGGCCCCACCATGGATTAGCCAATAAAGACACAGGTGAAGAAATATAAACTCTAAGAATTTAATCTCCAAGCTTGACGGACGGAACAACAATCGACAAGAACCACTGCATTTCCGGTGTCCCTAATTGAGTGAAACAGGAATACGAATGTTGTATTCTTGTCCTATTTGAAAACGTTGGTGATTAAACGATCTATTTTCGTCCGGAAAGCCACGCACCCCCTCATGGAAAACAACTTTTCTTTTCAGTTGAGTTCCCGAATAATGTGAGTGGCAAAATCTGTTATGCTATAACAATCATCAACCAACTGTGTCCGAGTCGACCATGCTACAACACTAAACGGTCGATTCAACTTTGGTGCGAGCACCGTTTACTTGTGAGCAAATCAATAGACGGTTGTATAAGCATTACAATATGTTCGGTACACGAAAACATGGGGTCCCTTAGCGAAATAAAATATCAGAATGAACAGTTCGGGAAATGCGCTTTGTTTATCGAAATGTTACAGCCTTGGATGCACTGAACAATAGTGTTATGCATATTAGGTTTCGGTCCCAGTGCATATCCACCAAATTCATCGAGACGAGGACGCGAGCGTGAGGAGTTTTAGACGGACGTGCAATCCATTTGAACTGCTCCGGTCAAGTCTCGATGACCTGCTGAAATCTTTTTGCAATCCTCATCTGTCATTGCTATTGAGAGTTCCAGAACGTAGCAGACAGTGAGGGACTCTTTGACGCATGACGTCTCATCTGGGTCCCGCTACAGCTGAGGTGGAAATGTACGCCCATTACGCACTTTTGTTTTTCAATGTATTTTCCCCGTTCTTCTTTATTGTTCCCCGGTGGGTTTTGCTGGTCCACTAAAGAAAGACTTCAAAATTCTTCGTCGAAGTTTGTCGATCATCAGTTGTGTGTCTTTTATATCTGTTGACGAGCTATCTAAAAGGCTGTGTGAACTTCTTTTGTCCGCATGTAAAACATTTGCCAAGAGAATCCTCGCTGATCCCAACCATCCTTTACATGGCGATTTATCTAAATGCTGCTCTCATACGTCTACACGTTCTTCTTATCGATTATTACCCTCTCGCGTTAGTCTCTATAGAAATCCCCCAGTTCCCTTTCTTGCCAGAATCCTTCTAAACCGAGAGCGCGCCTCCTCAGAATTTCTCAGTAACCTTAAAGGCTAAATATTTTACTTGTATCTCTACTTCTATTGATGAGATGTGTAATTTTTGACTGAAATGCGAACATTCTATTCTCGCGAAAGTCTATACAAATACAAATGAATTCGTTTAGGTAGAAGTGCTTGGAATGAAATGTAGATGTGTAGCAAGTTGCTAAGAGTGATACCGGTTGGTCCAAATGGTAAACGCGCCTCAGGAATAACGTTCTGCCCCGGTTCGAAGTCCAGTGGTTTCGGTGGATATGTACCACTTGTGGTTCCTGTCAATGATAAAACAAATGTCAAGTTGACTGAGTTTAGACGCATCCAAACCTCAACACGAAATGTAAAATCACCTCATTGATTATTCGAGGCGGATTTATCTTTAATCAAAAGCCTGAACTGCAAATGAGATTCGTGTTGCCGAGTCCATCTGTTTATTACATTCCCCTTTTCTGCATTATTCGACTAGAGAAATGCTCAAATCTTACATTTGACTGCCCAGATGACGCCGACGCCATACAAACGTCTATCACTATTGTTACAGAGTTTCTTCGTCTACATAATCTCATGTTACTTATAGATACTGCCAAGGGTCTGTTTCCCGCTGACTGCTTACTTCTCTGCAATGAGATTTCAGTGTAATGTTTACTGCCTAAACCCATTCGTTTAAATTTTCCTCGCTATTAGGTGTTTTGCACGAGTCAGAGTAATGTAACTTCCGTGTATATGGGTGGGATAATGTCGAACTTCTTGCCCACTATCTGGGTGGTGATGAGTGTGAATCCTCAGAGTTACCTTGACTGATCCATGCTTAGTACTTTGAATACGTGTGTTTGTTTTACTCTAACTTGATTAGAAATCACTTTCAGGGAATCCGCNNCGAAAACAGTCTTGTTCTGGAACAACCAATCATCACAAGGATAGGCGAAGTCAGATGATTATCCGGAAATGCCAGCCATTGCATACGGTTGACAGTTACCCAACCAACCAATCGTTTGACCTATGCATTCCCCTGTCCTCGCTCTCTTGTATAATAAATGAATTCCTACACACTTCCAGCTGTGTTCTGTTTCGCCACCTGCGGGGTCCCTATCTAGAAGAACAATCCTTTGAGAATCCAGTACCGAAATATCCCGTGCGGTTAGAACAATCACGTCCCACAATTACAGAATGCACACCTATGCTGGCACTCACCTAAACCTCAGCTTCTACTCGAGACTCACTCTGCGCGATAATGAACATGAGCAACAGAATCTTGCTTATGAGATTCAATCATATCGAAACAGCTGTAGATTGCTTTCTAGCATATCATTTGCTCCGTACAGTGGAAAATTCCTGCAACCATTAAAGTTTATCAGTTCTACAACTGTGATGTATCCGTGAACTGTTATCCGGTAGCCGACCCACATCAACCTTTGCCATGATAACTGTGAGCTATATGAATCTATTCCCAATACCCGGGTTAGATTTTTCTTTCCTTCAATAAAA
Source organism: Echinostoma caproni (assembly GCA_900618425.1). Taxonomy (NCBI): domain Eukaryota; kingdom Metazoa; phylum Platyhelminthes; class Trematoda; order Plagiorchiida; family Echinostomatidae; genus Echinostoma; species Echinostoma caproni. The sequence goes on along the minus strand of UZAN01056529.1, from coordinate 8,559 downwards.
ATTCTCGGGAGACAGAAGAATAAGGTGCACAAAAAGTCGACCGCCCGATAGTGAAAATAATACCTCTCACTCATCGTGTCTGAGATCAACAAAGTAAGCCGGCTGTACACCAATACAATTCGCCTCCAAGACCCCTACATCTGGTGAATAATCTAAAGAACCTCTGCAGCGTGAAGTACAAACCCTGTGAGTCTCATCTAACAGTAACGGAACTGAATCAAAGGTTCTCCATTACATTGGCAATATACACGCTCCGCCTCGAATCAACAATGAACTAAGCAAACTCATAAATCAGACTTTCTTGTTAGCCACAATGATGTGGTCACAGAACTGAAACCCCCCTCAATCAAACAAGCAAGCGGGCCTTAAGGACTTTAAACTCTGGTCCTTGAACAGTGTGCAACCAATCTAACCAGTCTAATTAATCCGTTGATCAAAAGATATCTTTGAGAAGGGGGCAGTAGGTGTTTGGAGAGCTGTGCGAACTACACTGAACACAAAAGGGAGTCGAAAAAATCCCACTTATTGGCTTTACATCTAAGACATTATTATTACAGCCCCGTGAGGTAAACATTCGTCAGGTACTACAGATGAAAGCAACTTCCATCGACACAACTCAATGTACGTTTGTCAGTGTGATGGAGTAAGAATGGAACAGACTGCTGACCAGAATGTCTACTGTTGGCCGCCTTCTACACCAGGCAAACTGGTAATCATCGTGAATTATATTGGATGACTTAAAGCGTAAGAGCTTCAAGTAGATGGACAATCAACCAGGCAAAATGTACCGACTTCCTGTTTGAGTAAGTGATTGATGAGTAATGATCTCCGGTGGTCATCCATAGTGTTTAATTCGTTCAATTTGTTTAAATTTATGTGAGAAGTTCCGTTAGATCCCTAGCACACTCGTTGAGAACTGTGGGTTAAAGTCTATCAAGTCCCGCAGGCTTCCTCAGTTTCAGCCTCTTCAGCTCCGTTATTATTTGACTGGGGTTTTCAGTTTGTGGTAGAATTTCGTTAGACTCACTATTCCGCTCCCGCAATGATGCTTCGAGTGGAAGTCGAAATCAATGGGCATCCACTACTCCATTCAGGAAGAGTATTCAAAGTAATTGATGGTCACGTGACTGAGATTGTGTAACGGTTCAATCTGCGTCAACCGTTCCATATATACAGTTGCTCGAAACATTTCAGACTCTAAATTTACTTTTTGAATCATGAAAAGCCAGTCAGTAAAAAACAGCATATACCAAAACCCTAGATGGAATCAATTGATCAGGGTAGGAGCGATCCCAATCATCGTTCAATTGCATGTTTTCGGCAGTGCCATTGGCATGAGATTTCCGGTCCTATCATCATCCCACCACGCCAGCATCACTTTCACATGTGGACAGGGACAATTTCCTTGATCATGTGCACTTGGTGTAATCAGGCTCAACGAATAAAACACCAAGATTAATACCGGTGTAATAGCAACTGTGTGTACGGTTCTAAATCGAGGTCGCATCAGTGAGGTAGAAGGCATATGCTACCTTATAACAACAGAAACACAATCTTGACCATTGAAATCAATTACGGCGCACCCAGCAATACTAAGCGAGTAGGAATATGCCGAGAACCAATGAGTTTGCAACAATGACTTTTTCTTCATGAGTTCTCACCATATTCAAATCACTACATTCGCAGCCTTCTTCTTGAGTCTCGGTAGCGCGAGTTTGCTGACTTACTTCGAATGCAGAACAATATATCTTATCGATGGTGCCCGCATACGCTCCCCTTATCAACCTTGTAGTTGATTTATTACCGAAATGAGGAGATAAACTCACTGTCGCAAGCTGAATACGACCGCGGGGTTTCGGTGATATCCTTCCTAAATTAATGCACTGTGACCAGCAAATTGGATAGTGCCTAAACGGTGGAAGAAATTTTTAACGGACATGGGCTACCTGTTCTTGCGTTTATTCCCACTCCTCAGCACTGCGCAAGCGGTTGTTTTCATATATTTATCTCCTGAATATGTATTCTTCCACAAATACCTAATGTGAACCTCGGTGGGCAAATTTTGGGTGAAGCACTTCTTGAAATCACCAAACGCAAATGGATGATTTGATACTCCGCGGTTAGATGCAAACAAGTTGATCAAATATGAATCATTTAGAACACAATTTCAGGCGAACAATTATTGTTTCCCGTACGTTATAATCATGCCGTTAACGTTCATATGAGCGTAAAAACCTAGGGATTGGGAGGAGAACAATTAAATGTGAGGAATTGTTCACTTTGTGTGTGTTGCACACCGCATTCTCAGACCTGTGCTTCCGGAGTTTTCAGTCATGTCACGTCGGTCGTGTGACCCAGTTCTCAGGGATTAGTGTTGTGTAAATGGGTGTGTGGGCAGGGGCGGGTGCGCGAACCCAGGGGAGATGAAGAGCGTGAATGAAATGCTTATATATGTATATAGGTCATGAACAAACTCGTACATCCTGATTTTCATCGCATTCGACCCTCCCAATGCTTCATTTTTACAGCCTCATTCAAGGGATTGAAGATGACATTGCCCCACATCAGAGGCAAAATATCTGATATAATACCTACTTATGTCTTTGCTTTTATTAGCCACGTACCATTAAGATGTACGACTTCGTGATTTTGACCATGGCTGCTTGTGCAGCAGTTGTAAAATGACAGTCACATTAGAAAACGTAAATAGAATTTATTTATTAAATTGACTGACTTTATACAGGTATCGTACATTCATATCTTTCATGTTCCATTTGCCCTTCTTCATTTGTGAGCACTGCAGGCAGTCGTTTTAGCATGGAGTCCACCAAGTTGACAGCCAAACAGAATTTGCAAGTTCCCCCTTATACACCCCACATCCTTACCAATGACGACCAATGTTGCGATAGTTAACTGACCCCTGTTTCTGATACAGGGAAAAAGTTTCGAATAAATTAAATTCCCAGCTGCTGCGCGGTAATTGAACGAATCTGACATTGAACTTGACTCCTCCAGATACTGCATGAATGTGGGGGAAAAAATTCAATTAGGTCTAACGGTTTTCTACTACAAACCTCAAGTGAGATATACCAACTTTCATCTGTGAAAAATATCACTTCCGCAAATGCATTTGAAGAGCAGCAATTACTTGAAACCATCCATATCAATGCAATAAATTGTGCTATATCCAGATTGGTGTGCAGCAAACCAGTAACAAGGCACTCGATATTTACTTCCATCCTTACTCGTCAGGCGGGATATTTACTTCCTTTGACAGGTAAAACGGAATTCATTAGAAAAATGGCTTGTTAGGTTAGCTCTCACTAAATGCTCAGTTACTCGTTGAGACCCAGAAAGATAAACCCAGTGCCAAATGGACGGACGATACGATTGGAATTTGTTGGTAAAATCAGTACGCCCTCTGCTTTGTTAGGCGTTCCACAACGACTTTATGTCGTGGCCTCAGCTGTACTTTAAATTAAGCCATCATTTTCCAAACGAAAGCGTGAGGAGAAACCGGCTAATCATCCCGGACTATCCTCCAGATTGGTTTTATGCAACTGCTCTCTGCTGCGATCAAATACAACCATCGTCTTGCTTTGATATGATCGATTTATGTTTTGATGGAGAAATTTCGTTGAATATGCAACAAACTGGACTTCTGTTCACATCGAAGCACTTCTAAAAGACACCAAATGAGTCATCGGATTTATGCGCTTCTGAATTAAGTTGTCTCTAGGCTTTAGTTATATGCCAAAACCTTTTGCATGCTTCAAACGGGTTGGGTATGGTAACACTACAAGACGCCTATTCAACGAGTCGCACACTTAAAGGTAAACTTGTTTCTTGGACTACGTTTTCGGTTCTTTCAGTATTGTGGGTAATGCGTGAGTATTTATAGCCAAATAATTCATCAATTTATTTAAGCTTGAATATTTTCAGTAATTTTCTTATCTACCATATACACTGAGTAACATAGAATACGTTCACTTAGCTTAACACTTTCATCGAAGAGGAATCATTTATTAGGAAGAATGAATCCCCATGCAGCTTTGCGTAGAATATTTCCGAAATCTCAGTTGTAACTATCGAACTACTGTCAATTTTATCACAAAACTCGAAGTCACGCAAATTCAAACGGTGGCTGGAGAGAACTAAGAAAATAGATGTGGGAGGTAAAATCAGAAGTAAATGCACTTTACCGATAGCCATCCGTATACAAGTATGATATGAGACTGAAATGTATTTCCAAAATGAGTGATGTTGCACCAGTTTGATCAACACCCTTCTTGCAAATCATGGACTTAACTTTGTCATGAAGATTATTTTACCTTGATTCGTTAGGCCCACAGTCTGGACTCAAGCAAATGAAGGTAAACTAGTCTTCATGATCAAGATAAGTCCATGATTTGCAAGAAGGGTTAGATACTGCCAGGTCGCCCAGGCCAAAGACTGACCCGCAAGGCAGTGAGGCGGTCTGTAAAAAAATGTAGGCCATTGGAGGCCAGTACTCTGGCCATCGGATCATGCGCCCTTCTAACGGGGTCAAGCATCCAAGGTGCCAAATAAACCTCGATACCTAGACCACGGCCACAACCGGGAAGGTGTGGTTTGCATGCCTCTTCTGGATTGGTTTGTAGCCAACCCCTGTAGGCAAAGTGCCAATGGTTCACCGATTCGGATGTTGGCTCTACGTCTCTTCATTTTGGTGGGGGGAAAATCCCTCCACGATAAAGTAGTGAGTGGGAGGGATTGTTCAGCAGAGGCTTGGCTGCATTGGAGTATTGCTTGTATTCAAGAATGGAATTTCAAATTCGAATCGTTCATCCTGGCATATCCCTTCCAGTACACTTCCGCATTCTAAGCCAACATTAAAAACAATCGATCACAGACCGACAGCATTTCAAACGTGTAGTCAGGCGAGTTTCGAAAAATGCGTGTATGATATTATTTTTGATAATAATGGTATTATCGTAGGGGTGATTAATTTGGTTGCTATCATGTATGGAAGGCGAAACACAATTATAGGAGCGTGGAGCATGGCATAAACAAAAAAAGACGCTAGGAGTAGAATGTGAATGGAAGCGGTCAGTACTAGGCTGGCAAGTAGACAAACGAAAGACTCGCGAACAGAAAGTTGAGGAATGGGAACAAATCAAATGCATATGTTGCTCGAGGGAAAAATGAGAACCAAATAAGAGTTAAAACATAAATGAAATTACTCTAAATGGAAAGCTGTTGATGAACCCCATCATCATTCAGTGATGAAAGAACCAATCTCAACGAGTGCACTCTCTCTCCAAGACCGCATGTAGACACATAAAAGGAAGCCTTTCTCATCCAACACGAATGATAATTGAAACGTCTTGTGCAGACAAGCACAGAAAGAGCTTTGCCATGGCACATTTTCCAAAAGATCCAACCCATGATAGTTCAGTGGGTAGTTTCGTAAGAATTGTCAATAAAAGTGGAATGTCAAAAAATGGAAGCATTTCGTATGGCGATGTGTCAGAGACAATGAAGTGGAATGAATGAGGAACATTTAGCAATGAGGAAAAACGTTGTACTACGTATGTGAAATAGGATAATCTCAAAATCACCTTCACCTTCGGAATATAGATAATAATATGAATATGATACAGAATTTATTTTGGTTATTAATTGGCCCTTGTCGGAAAAGAATATCCAATAAATTATATCACAGTCGATCGAGAGAAATACGGAAGAAAGAACGTGTACCGACCGACCGACTGTGATCAGACATGGATTTTCTATGATATCACAGAATAAATGGAACAAAAACCTGAATCAGAAGAAGAACCGAAAATTCTGAGGATTCACAGAGGTCTGTTTAAACGAGATGGTTAGAGAGAGATATGCGTAAGCACCATTATCATGAACTATTACTGAGCCTGGCCGAGAGCGTTGCACACTGCCATCGCAAGAAGCGTGTGGCGAGTCAAGTGTTCATCCCGCATGGAACACAATCCAGATTCCGCTGAGCAATCTGAGCGCCTTCCACGATCTGATTGAGGTAATTTAACTTTGATCTCAGAAACCAAGAGCTGAAAACGTTGGATAAGATGTGGTGCCTGTGCGAAACCAACGAGAAGGGAAAATCACAAAGATTTGAATAACAAATATACGGCACACGACAGTAGCACACACAACGATGGACAACATCCTCACATGACTTCACAACATCAAATATAGCTGAAACGTTTGGTTCCAGCATGAATAGAATACGACAGAAACGGGAGACAAAATTCACAGGCTGAACGACCGTTCACAGATAACCCAAAGCGTACAGTGTGAGAGGACCGGGTTTGTGAAAAGCCCTTTTCAAACGGAATATGCTTCGAATCAGCACACCCCAAGTAGGAGAACAACATGCACTCAGCGACCCTAACTACCTAATGCGTTGGTATAGAGTAAACACGGGCAACGACTTGACGTCGACCAATTTCCACCAGGAGCATGCGTTGCCAAAAGTTGAGCACCAGTAGAGCCTGAACGAGTAAAAATTTAAAAAAAAACAATTCCATTGCATGTATAACAGTTCAAAACTGGCAACTGCATACCACAGAATAACACTGTAAACTTGACCTCGAACTATTTTACTCATTGAGGTTGATTAGCGAAAAAGACTGAATACCAAACGAAGAGTCAATCACAATGCTACTGACCATCTTATCCCTCGGTAAGGGTTACAAATGAAGCCTGATATAATCGGGCAGGAAACAGGTTGATAAACTAGATGCACAAGTTAAACAAAGCCGAAATCATCAAACATAGATAGACAACCACCGCCTCCCCTAGTTGGGGGGGGGGGAAGAGTTCCTGATATGTCGAACTGCAGTTGGTAAAATGATGAGTAAACTGCTTTTGAGTGAAGATAGCAAAAACGCAAAGCTTCACAAGTTAGAAATGGTTCCTACAATACTTTCTGGATGACCTGGGACGTGGGTTTTTATAACTGAACTTCATCTCCATAATGAACGAATATAATGCTTTCGATAGCTCACAAACCAATGGTGGTTTTATTTGGAGAGAGTGAAAAACAGTTGAGTAGTAAGCGTGAAATGCAAAGTACCGCTGTTCTTGCTAGTAGTGGACAGTTTTTGATTCATTGATACGCATTGCAATCCTAGTAGGCAAGAATTGTATGAAGTAAATAAAAGTCTGATAAAATAAATTCATGCTGTTCTTTGCAATACCATCAAGTTACTTGATATTTTAATTTCTCACAAGAGTTTGAATCAAAACCCGCAATAGTTTCTCAATGAGCGTAAATTTTATCTGACACAATCAATGATTTTAAATTGTATCATTTTCATTTTCTTCGGCATCTGATATTCCATTGGAACCGTGCACCCTACATATTTCAGGTTTCCTGAGAAACTAGTTTTTCACAACTACCTCAGATAAAAGTCGCAATCAGACGAATTTTAAATATCTTTCATGGGAATGGCTCATTATTAACCATGTGAAAGTTTTATATGTGAGCTGAACCAGATATAATTTATTCAATTATGATGACCATTACAATGAACACCATGGAAAGTATGCACCCAACAGAGAGAGGAAACTTTATTTCATAAATGAGCGGTGGCTACTGAAAATAAGTAAGTAGTGTATCAGAAGACGAGGCAAACACGTGTGCGCAACTCACCATATCAGTCTGCAAATCCTTGGTGCGTAGGCGTTTCTCAGATTGATCTGAAAAAAGCAAAGAACGGATTTCGTGAAGGAAAATCTGAACCACAGCGCGGCAAAGAAATACAAAAAACAGTACAGTAAAATTAGAAGTGGGACGAACTGCACGTACCAAAATATTCGATGCAAAAGAGATCGTGGTGAGGAGCACTGCAGCGTTTGATATGCGAGATGCTTATGAACATCTGTGAAAGGAAAATATAATGGATGGGAACATTAGATATACACAGGAGAGAGGTGTGGTCACAGCAAGGTGTTGGAGGCGATAATTACATAACGCGCTGCAAATTCAGTTCATCTGGGATAAAATCCAGCCGATCCCCGAAATTAACTGTATCAAAACCAAGAAACTTTCCTTGGGATAGTAAAAGGGATTTGACTGACAAAAGTAATACCAATGGGTCTATAACGTTTTTGACGCTTCCTTTTCCGAGCTGCGTGTACATTGGGTTGGAAGTGATTTCGTAGTTGGAAGAAAAAAGGTTTACAGTCAAGCGAATTTCGATTCATATACCATCATAACAAATTCAGCTGAATGGAGAGGATGCTAGAGAACTGATCACTGATAATTACGTTTGGTAATAACTGTAAGGTATTCGAATAACAAGAGGAAGAAAAAATATTTTATGGAGTAAAAAAGGTGGATGAAATTTATTTCACAAAAGAGAAAATAATAACGCGGGATTGTGATTTAACATAATGTGGTCAATAGTCTTTCCACAGGAATCCCGAAACGTCCGTGATCTCGGTAAATTACGGTCGCAATCAATCCATTTAAGTTACACTGATACATGAGGTACGGAGCTCTGTCCGACATGACCCACAATTTCCAACAACAGAACA
>UZAN01056525.1:0-10396 GCA_900618425.1 Echinostoma caproni | reverse complement strand
GTCTGAAAATGATAATATCCGAGATTTGCTCAGTCAATCAATCGATCAGGAACGCTCTGTTTTGTGTGATAGTGAGACTGAGGCGTGGTTTTCAGTCCAAGTCCACTAATTACACATGAGGTCTCTCTTGTCCAGGTCTGTCTACACACAGCCTAATTCTGATCACGTGTGGATTTGGGAATAGACCAGAATCCTTACCGGGGTAGCAAGCTATAACTTGAAGATTCAGATGCTTCTAGCCGCAAGCTAAGTGATCCGTGGCATAACTTGTTGCTTGAACGAATGCTGCGAGTGATCAAAAACATGTCTCAGTAGACTCTTTGTCCATATTATGGAGAGAAAACTTGAGGAAGTGCCGAAATACCTTATATCCCCATACTAGTTAATCGTAAAATACTGTGGAAGTAGGCTAGATCTTATGATACATTTTACGCCCGGGACATTTCTCACCAAAAAAGCGGGTAAATTGTGGAACATGATGATGCATCACATAGTAAGTGAATCCTATAAAAAAATACCTGGCATTCCGAAAATAAATACAGGGTTGATTTTAGGACAAAATGACACGATAAAAACCACTGGGAGTTGATTGCCTAGTGGGAGCTTCAGGTTTACGGTCTTTCCAATACCGACGGCCTATGAGGGGCCCAGTAGACACTCGTTCGTTTTACCACCGTACAGCTGATGTTCTGCGTAGAAAAACTATCATTGCTGTCATCCGATTCAAGAGTACTACATGCATGTGATTTTTTGCCACACCCAGACGTGTCAGGAGTGGACCGATTACGAACTGTTACGTAGTTGGTTTTGGTGAGGAATGATTGTAGATTGGTACCTGTTTTGCACCGTGGTTCTTTGGCGTGTTTGAGCGCAGGGCAGAAGATTAAATCTATTCACGACTTCTTGAGACTGTGACACTCCTTTTCTCATTCCTTTGATCAGTAGTTAAACACACCAATCATTTTTTTAAAATTTCTGTTTACCCTCCTCCGTTGCGGCCATGTCAACTGTCCTCCGTGCTGATTCACCTAGGAGATTCAGGAATGATTACTTTCTGTTCTTTAGGTGGCCAATCCTCGCAAAAGCGCGCGCACACACGCACACACCATTTCTTGATTTACCCTCTGCCTCTTGATTGCACTCTTATTGATCGGTTTGCTGATCACGCTCAGGGCTACGGTCGTTAATCCCCGACTTTGATTCACTGCTTCACCTGGTATTGTTTTGTGTGCGCGCGTGACGGTCTAACTTTTGCGTTTGATTCGTCCATTACCGTTACTCTTTTATCGATCACCATGTGGTTTGTCATCATCTACAGCCTCGTTCTCGCTTGGTCATTCTTCTGTAATCGGGCCACTCGAACGGCACTTCACTGTGTGTCCCAACCGAAGGACTGGCTTTGCCGTAGCACAAATTTTGTGATTCAGTCGGCCTTGCCCGCGATAAGAATTTTCTGCCGGTAAGCATAGTGTTAACTAGCCAAATACTAATTGCAGTTGAACGACATTGGTCTATCACCGCATTCAACCCGTTGACCTCAGAACTCGCTGGTTTGCATGCGTTGTTTCAACAAAAATTCGCGTGTAATCTTTGGATGGACCGAAATTCATACGGATTTAAAAAGATTCTACGTTCCATATCTTCATTTTTCATTCTACTTTTTACGCTACACACAGCTACATGTAAATCGCGTCCGATATGAACTTTCTCTGTCTTGCTTGGTTTGCTTCTTGATTCAGACTCAGCCTTGGGCTTCCAGGCTGGTGTAGTGAATCTGCACCTGCAACTCGGGAAAGCGTACCCAAAGCCAAATTTCACACTCATTTGGATCGAACACTTTATCTAACACAAAACTCACATAAGTTGATTTTTTTTTAAATATAAGATTTCTTCTCTTTTGTTTGAATTCAATCAGACGGAATCAGTTCTGTCATTATTGTTTTTTGATGACCTACGTCTATGTACTGACGAAATTGGCCATTTCTCTCTAGTTCTTCTTGGGTCTTTTTAAAAGAAAACAACCAAACCAACGATCACTGAGAAATATCTTTGCTTTGAAATGTTTGCATAATTAATTTATGCAAACACAGCTAGTTCTGTCTAATCGCGACGTCATCCGTAGTTTTTTCCTTCTCTTTCTCTCGCTCAAGATCTACCTCGCTTACAGGTGAGCATAAACCTATACCGGGCCAAACTAATTCCATCACCAAGGCATCCAGCTGGTTACTGTTGAGCAAGGTTTGTCGGAAAGCCGATATTAGATATACATATCAAGAGAAAAGCTAACAAGTTAGAAGTGAGATAGGAAATAGTAATCTGTGTAAATGGTTTATGACAATGATTCGCGAATTTCTATTTGATTAGATTTGTACGTACGTGTCCCAGTGTAATGAGATCCTACTTATATTTGTAAGTAGTATGTTCAGTTGTTGGATCCTCGCGGTATCCAATAGTGGGGGGGGGGATAATGAAGGATTTGGTATTGTAACAGCAGGAGAGGCCAAGGAGCTTTTGAACTGTCTGATCATTGGTGAAGAACCTGCCGTGCAAACATGAGCCAACAGTTGCAGACTATGTTTCCTCTTTCGTGATCCCATACCGCTCCCATACATGTCTTTCTTTTAATAAACAGCTAGCTTCGGTCCAGCATTGATCTTTCGAATTTATAACACTAGTTATCTTCTAGCTCCATCTAGAATTCCAATAACCGCTTCTCGTATGCTCACAAACTACTCACGAGTATTAGTAGCACCTCACGACATTTGTAATTTTGGCTATTGGCAGTTTGATGGAACACTGACAACGAAATATTGTGTCGCATTGTGTTCTCATCATGTGATCTGTCCGACTGTTTGAATAACTCTGTGGTTCATACATAGCACCGATTGTACGGTGCATATGGTCCTTTTGTTGTGAAGTACTACTCACATTTATGAGTAATATGTAACGTAGTGCGATTGATGGTTTCCTTCAACGATCAAAAATTAACGAGACCACCGATAGAAAATTACTGTGTCTCAAAGAATAACTATCGACGGCTCTATTTATTACCTGGTGTGCTGTTAGGAACTGCGATGATATGTTTCAAATGAGATTTCTGTTATATGTATGTTAAATTGATCATATCCTAACTGTTATCTGCAATAAATACCTATCCTTGACCAAGCACCGCTTTGTAGAATTATATCACTATGGGCTTTGCATTATCTGAAGTCAAACAGAAAGGAAAAGGAGATGAGGTAAAAGGAACTGTGAAAAAGGACTGAAGATTGTTTGACGATCTCATTCTTCCAGATTTCACATTCAGGCTGAATCGTTGGTTCATCCAGTCAGTCGTAGAATCGAGAAGTACGAGTTTCGAGCTTCTCTCTCATTCCAGATCATCAGCAATCACAGCCATTCAATATTTCGACTTGAGGCTCCTCACATAGAAATAATCCGTGTTGTCACAGTGTCAACTAACGTACACTGGGGACAATAATTATCGAACGTCGGCAATGATGTTTTTATTCAGATAATGTTCGCAATTACATCCAGTCAGTGATAGAGTCCTATAATCGTGAAAAAAGATACAGTATACTGTCTGTCAACCCAAATCAAAAGTCTCCTCCAACCGGGTCTTTGACTTGATTTTGGTGCACGTCCCTATTTCAAATTTGTTCGAATGACTTTTTGACTTTTGAATGTCAAAACGATTGAAAGTGGTGTTTAAATTTCGAGAAAGATTATCTTGTCATAAGCAATGAAAGTGATAGTATTCGCGTTACTAATATCCAGATGATAAAACTCAATGAAAACATTCTTCAGTGTATATGTAGAAACAAAACTCATGTGGCGTTTAAATCACGGCTGGAGGAGAGGAGATTTTTATCCGACATAGGCATAGGTGTGACATTATTATTATTATTAACATTATTATTTTACATTTGCCTGAGCTCAAACTGCTTGCTAAACAAACCACGGGACAATCATCGTCATGCCAAAGTAACAGGTCCATTTATGCTGTCATAGTTTGAATTCGATTCTATGTGTGCGATTTGGCCTACAACTGTTAATGATCTAATTTCTACTGCAATCAAGATATGCAGAGAACAACTGACGGGATACAGGTTCACAATTCAGATGACTTCAAATATTAGTAACGTATTTTAATACAATGCACTTACCCTCTGATAAATCAAGCTCAATGGTCTAATGCTGACTGATCCCAGTGGGCATAAGTACAGATCTTTCAAATGATCCAATCAATTGATTTGAGCAAAAAGCGAATCAAGACAAGATGAATGTTTGATTATCTATTCGGACAAAAAGGGACACATAGAAGAAGATGCGAGGTGATAGTCTGATGCAAAATGAACGTTAATAATCACATTCTGATAATTAAATTATGAGAAACTAGAGAACCCTGTTGAAAAACGGCCTAAGAGATTTTTATAAAACTGGATTGGTTTAATTCAAATCTTAATCACACTTTAACTGGGGAGCTGAAAGAGAAGTTAGTCAAATCTCGCTACCTTGAAGCTACATCCTCCTCGTAGAAGAATCTCTGACAAATGTGAACTGGCATTCGAATAGTGTTGATGTCGCTGCTGTTCATGTACGGTCGAGTGCATGACACAGCTGTCGAGTCAATTCTACCACATAGTACGAAGATATGGTCTTTACGGGTAAGAGAATGAAAGCAAGTTCCCGGTACTCATACACCGCAACTGACGCCAAACTGCATAATTCTAGTGAAATAACCGGGAAGGCAATACCGAGACTAAACGAAGAGCTTTTCTTAATCAGGGTGGCTTAGGGGCGTTAACAATAGTAGTCTGGAAAGAGACGATTCGTATATCACGAATCGCAGTCACAACTGAGGCACAGAACCGCATTGGCAATCGTTTGATGGGATCTTCCGTCACCGAGATGCAAGAAAAAGGTCACGGAAGTAGCGGTTCGTCTGTTGAGAGAAATCGATGTGATTAAATAATAGGTAGACAGAAATATCATAGATCAAATGGGTATCTACCAAGCGCCGCTCCTGTTCTTTGAGTCACACGGCTTCTGTTCAAACCGCCATTGATTGATCGATATAGAAAGCCTGTTACCCGATGTCCAAAAACTGGAACGCTTAAGTGTATGACTGGCGTCATCTCGGACGTTTGACTCAGCACATTGAAGCCTGTCACCAGACAGACGTCTTAGGCTTTAAACGTTTTCCGAGGCAGATGGGGTTTGGAAGCGAAATATTGGTGCACAGACTCCGCTTATGGGAATGAAAGCCAGTGAACAGCGAACTTAGTCAAGAAGATCAAGTTAGACATTTTGGCTGGGAGATCTCATGATCAGCCTAGTCGTGGATCAGATACATTGGGTTATATAAATTTGTGTTGGTCCCAGTGTACAGGTACTGACTCCCTTCATAGATCGAGGTTATTAGTTTAAAAATTTTGATAGCATTTACTTCGACCGAAGGGAGAAGGGAGGACTACCGTGCAACATTCCTTGCTGAGTGAACTGAAAAAGAATTCGCGGAAATTCCCGTGTGTGCGGGGGTGGGGTGGGGTGGGGTGGGTGTAACTGATTCCATTTGTACGATCCTAATTACTTTATATAGAAGTGTGAGTTGGTTAATTTCACTCATTTTCCTGATCAGTAATTGTCCATGTGTCACATACGTCTGGACTGTAACAATTGATGAAGGTCAGCTCCCTCACCGAATTTCACCGTGCAATGCAAATAGCTCTAGTGTTTCCCGAATTCCATGTTCTATATTCTTTTTAACCAGTCACACATTTTGTCGCACGATACAGTGACCAATCAGACCTTGACATTGCTGATCCCGTAAATTGCGTGACTGAGCATTTCCATATACGCATAGACTCTCATCTCACACACATGCTAGGGACATGCGACTTCCCTTCGCCGGTGTCACTCAACCATAACTCACGTGTGCACGATATCGCTTTGGGTGAACCAGTATGGACCAATCAGGATGATTCGGTTTTATTTCCATCCAGTACGCATTTGCATGAATCATTCCATTACACAGTTCCAGCCCATAAAAGTGACCTGTTTAGTATTTTCAGTGAGCAATACTCTCCAGTAGTTGAGTTTATCAGGGGTTTTCTCAACCCTCTATTGTTCATGTTTTTACACTCGATCTTCTATTATATATTCAAATTCATATTATTTATTATCCAATTTGTAACTAAACATGAGATGTAGTTCTCAAGGTGCCTGAACGCGGTGTTGTTGGTTCTGACCTGAGAATCAGCATTTCTACTTTTAAATTGAACCCTTCAAAATGAACGCATATATATATATGTAAATCTACATAGACCGCCTCCTGGAACAAACCAATGCATTCAAATTATCCCCGTGTTGCATCGCAACAGTGATTTTCGGTATCGAATGTCCCACAATCCAGCTGATTGTGTGACTCGCAGATGGATAAACAATAACGTTTTTTGATCAGGTTGTTCCGATATCGAATCAAAAATTGTGGGGATCATTTCAGCCTGTCCTGACAACAAATTCAGATGGTCATAGATAACACCGACCTAATTGGACTTACTAAGATCACAAAATTATCCCACTTCTAATGAGGATGTCTCGACGGCAATGTCTCCGGAAGCCGAACAGTAAACAGTGTTGTGGATATAGTCCTCAGTCCCACGATCCCAAAAGCTAGGTGAGATGACGAAGCACTTTATTCTCCCCTATTCCGTGCGGGAGATGAATTTTCGGTATTACGCAGACGGCAGGCATCGGTTTATCAGCCAACGCAGTTTGCAAAAATAATCGAAGATGAAAATGGGCCTGAAACTAACTGTTTGCGAGAACTCTTGCCACATTTGGTCAAATTTATTTTTCATGCGATTAGATGATTTCCTACGACGAATTTACTTAATTAAGCACATCACAATCCCATTTACGCGTCTGTCAAATGGTCTAAATGTATTGAAGTTATCGGATTAAAAATCTGCCGACAAATAGTACAAAAAATGCGCTGATGAATAAGTCCAATTAATTGGGAAAAACAGTGAATTTCTCCGTCTAGATTCAAACAAATAAAGTTTACGAATCCACTTGGAGATTTTCCCCTACTTAATTCGCCCTAGCAAGTCTATTGGAGATTATTTTGAGGTACTATTCGTTCATCTGCTTAAATCTGATTATCATTTTAATGGCTGTTCTACGGAATAGGTCACAATATTCATTCTTACTTTACACAACTATCCCTTAGACTTTCTCAATGTTTTCAGGAGCGATTACCTAGGTCGTTTCGCGGACAGAGCATATTATAGCAACAGTTGACGTGATCTCATAGTCACCTGGGTGAAAACAAATAACAGATTCACGGAATAGGTGTAAATTGTTATCCGTACGTTTTTTCGTCCTACTAGACTGGTCCTCCCAATCACGCTGTCGTTGGGATACCTTTAGAAAAATAATTGATCGACCAAACTTCCCTGTGATACGTTATATGTATAGATCTTTTTAGCAGCATTTTTGTAATGCATTGGTCAAAATTCGTTGACTCACTTTCTGCGGGTGAAGAACAAAATGGAACAGTTTCAAGACAAAAACGAACACGACATTTTCTCTCGTTCTGAAGTTTACTCTGTTACTTGCTTCAAATCTCATCTGACAATTTCTGTCACAAATGTTTACGTGCCCGCCAATGCCTGAATCAGTTGTCGGAAGCGATGATAATTACTGTGCATTTGATAATGAAACGTGTCTTTGAATCGATAGATAGATTAATAAGGTGGTGCTATATGTAAGTGAAAATCCCTTTCACAGATGTGCGCCAAATATAACTCACATGTGTTCAGGTCTCGGTCGCAACTACATTCTGCATGTGCGCGATTGATGAGATAAAGCCGACAGGTATCAATATTCAGATTGAAGAGCCCCTGGGTGGTGTAGTACAATAATTAACTAGACGAAACGTTCTTCTGTCTCTCTCTCTCTCCTAGTTCGAGTTGAGACAAAACATATCAATGTTCTGATAGTGAATGCATGTCCAAGGACACAATGGCTGGTACCAGTATTCTTATCTTTTATAATCTTATCGGGTTTACCAGTCATCCAGATGATTCCTTGCTAGCCAAAACAGATTGTTGTCTAATCCTTCCAGGCCAGGGATCTGTGCTTATCCTGGCCTACAAGGTGATGCATACCACGGAGCGACACGTTACAGCTTTCGGACAACTCTGATGAATCAAGCTACTCAGGTGACGTCAGCAAAGCGCGTACGTGTCAAAGCCTCCGGACTACAAATCATAGGCCGATTGTACCAAAAAATCAGAAACCGTGCGGCCCAGACTGAAGCTAAACGAAGCCAGAAGTTCGAGCACGCGATTGGCAGAGGCTTGGATGACCGATGAACTTGTTTTGTACTTGTTATTTAATCCCCCTGATTTCTTTCAATAAATGCAGTGTTATTCCTGTAGCCTTTTCCTCGCGTCTCGGTTACGTGGGATACTGTCGTGCTAGTACCAGTGTGATTCAGTGCTTATATGGTGTCTGTGATTTCTGATTCGTGATTCGTGTTGCGTGATCAGTGTGTATTACAAACATTACATTATCATTCCCACAGCTGCTATCTAGCTGGGATCCGATTCAATGGAATTGCTGTCCCAATATTTATTTCGTGTTCCTGAATCAAATACAGTCTCGCTCGACGAGGACCAATGTGTCCCCATGCTACAGAAAACATTTATCCATTATTGATGCGATTGACAACCAGTGCCCAACCAGAATACGGTACTTTGAACGGGATTAAAGGGAAAGGATTGGATAATTTTCACGCAATATGATGAGTTCACATTGAGAAGGCGTGGTAGGTGCATTGGTATTGACTCCAGGTGTACGCTTGCAACCACGTGCAGATTGAACGTCGAAAAATATTTGTAGCATTCATTTCAATCCTTGCCAGTACTGCTTGTCGTAACCGGTGATATTGTCAATCACACGAATATAAGATCATCGCAGTACGCTAGGAAGGATGGATGTGCGTGCTGGAGTAAGCCCATAATTGGGCCAAAAACTTTTCATTTACTCGAATGAGCAGCGCAAAGAAGTACGTGATCGACATCCGAAGATCAGGTCGGCGCCGTTCATCCTGTTTCCTTCAAATGCATAGCAAGTTTTCTTTTAACCTTGGGTATCGACTGAAAGAAAAGCTTTTCAAGGCGTAACAACATAAACAACAATTTGTTTCATTACTTAACATACTTCAAGAACCATGGAACCGATTTTTTTTTAATGTGACTGCTTTTGTGCTAGTTGCTTATTTCACTGGGATTATAAGTGACGTGAATTCAACGAGACGCACGGACGCTGAGGCCACTTTCAGTACCTCGGGGCTAATCATTGATTTAGGGGAATAATCCGCGATGTGATATCGTTTGTTCACCCCTGAACACCACGTGATTCTATGAACGCTGATTGGTAATCGTTCGGACTGCGCGTATCTTGCTGGCCACATGATCAAACTGCAGGAACACACACTGTTGTTTTCACAGTGGGGTAAATTACACAGGGACGATCCTGCAGGCCACGTGATTCTCGTGATACCCAAGAAACACTGATACACGTTTGTCACATATCTTCCGATGGAGGACTGTAGAATTAGCCAATTATTGCTGTTCCCGTGGAACTGAATCATAACTGAATCATCCTATCACGGTGTTTACTTGCTTTGTTCTTGCACGAATTGGATGAACGTTTTGAGATAAGACGAATCGTTTGAAGATGTAATTGGTCTATGGGTGAAACATAAAGATAACTCACTTGCCCCCAATTAATGTGACTGAAATTTCGCAAACGGCATAAGACGTGGACAAGATACTGTTGGTGCTTCTATCAAAAAGAAAAGCGGCAGGGGGGCAGGAGGATATGGAAAGGAGCGTTTATCTCAATGTGGATGTGAAGCCAGCATTTGATACAGTTTCAAAGTCAAAGTCTTATAATGAGCGATTTAACAAAACGAAAGCTTATCATGCCCCATTATGAGTTTTACAGAATATGTATGATCACTCACAGATGTCAAAATTTTAACTGTTCCAATGCTTGATCAAGTTGCGATTTAAATAGTTCAACTTTTGGGAGCATACACTAAATCAGATGGAAGAGAATTCCATACGCCACATACTCTGACTGCAAACGAGTGATGGCGGCAATCAAGGTGGCTGGTCTGGGTCTTCAACTTTAGTGGATGTCCCCTGAGGTAATCAATATAAGATAAAGTTAGTATAGAATGGCAAGGGTGGTCGGGTTGATGCAATACTTGATAAGACCTGGCATGAGGGTATGAAAACCCTGACCAGGAGACTGGCTCACAAAGGTCCGGTTAGGCTCCCTGGCTGGGGACCCATAGATCATGGTCACCGGTAGCTAG
>UZAN01056523.1:0-10427 GCA_900618425.1 Echinostoma caproni | reverse complement strand
GGGAAAGCTCGAGCCGTCCCAGTTACTGCGATAAGTGCGCGCTTCGGTGGGCAACACAACGTTAGACTACTCGGCACTAGGCCAGATCTGACTCCAGTGGCTCTCGTCTTACGTGCAGAGTATACTTAACATCTTTGCCTATGCCTGTAGTCTCGATGAACTAGCCGTAGCTGCAGACCGAGCCATAGAGCAAGTTCAACTTTTTCATCCCAAAGCCCTGAACGAAATGTGGTTCATCAGACGCTTCCGAATTCAGCTCCCATGGAGCTCTCCAACGAGCCCGTGACAGAAGTATAGCTTTTCTAAGGCAGTTGGACGACCTTTTCTTAGCTATGGCCACTATAAAGACCACAATCAACAATATACAGACTACCCGCACGATCCGTAACCGATCCCGTGCAAGTGGCGGCGTCAATGTACGCCATCTGGAGGCGATCTGTGATATTACTACAGGTGCTTCGGCAATCAACCTAGAAAGTGCGAACCGTTGTGTTAGTTCAAAAACCAGCAGGGTAACAAAAGGGCAGGCCACGTCAACTACCTCAACCGGCTCTCCCACCTCTTGTTGCTTACATTTTATCTACGATAACTCGTCCAAGCTTAGGTTTATGGTAGATGCCGAAACGCAAGTCAGTATAATCCCGTTTACTAAACAGAATGCTGCCAACCCAGCTGCACTGACTTTGCAGGTAGCCAACGGTAACCCTATCAGAACCCATGGACAGCGGTGATCAAACTTAGACCTGGGCACAAGACGCGTCTTGCTTTGTTTTTTTCGTGGTCGTTTGGGTTCCTTACGCCATACTTGGCCTAGACATTTTACAGCGCCACGGTCTAATCGTGGATACCCACAAGCGACAAATTAGAGACGAAGTCACTTCCAGAGTAGTCGTCGGTCCCCGGTATACTCGGAAACGCAGAATATACACTTCATTTTTTCATACAATGACTGGCCATATTTTATTGTAATTCCGCAAATTCCCTAGCCTCGTCCAACCCAACACCGAGCTGTCACCTATTACGACGAAGGTAATGCATCATATCGTTACTCACGGTCCACCAGTCCACGCACGTCCCTGTTGACTAACACCAGATAAGATATGCACTGCACACGCAGAGTTTCAGCACAAGCTGAAAATGGGCATCATAGGCCCCTCTGAAAGTCCATGGGCATCCCCTCTACACATGGTCCCCAAGGAGTCGTCCAACGACTGGCGTCCAGCTGAAGACTATCGCCCATTCAACGGCGTGACAACCCCGGATACGTACCCGATCCCCACATCACGGATCTCATGTCAGATGTAGCCCGTAGAACTTTTTTCAACCGCATCTATCTGGTCCGCGCGTACAGCCAGATACCGGTTGCAGAGGCCGACATTCACAAAACAGCCGTAGTCTCACCATTTGGTTTTTTCGAATTCCTCTGAATGCCATTTGGTTTAAGCAACGCTGCACAGTCCTTCCAACATTTCATTGACAACGTTTGTAGTGGCTTAGACTCTATTTTTGTTTACTTAGACGCTATTCTAGTGGTTAGTTCATCGCGTGATGAATATCTGGTACACCTCTGACCACGTTTGATCATTTGGTACAACATGGTGTCAAGGTCAACGCCCCAAATGCGCCTTCAGTGACTGCAACAATAGTTTCCTCGGTCACGCATCACAGTCACTGGTTTTGATCCACCAAGTAACAAAATTCAAGCGGTAATATACTACCTGGAGCCCACCACGTTTAAGAAGCTCCGACGGTTTGACAGTTTAATCAACTTTTATCGTCGTTTCATTCCTCAGTGTGTACAGATTATGCGAGCACTCACTGACCTACTTAGGTTTAAAGCCAAAACGTTAGTGTTCACATCAACCGCTCGAGAAGCCTTCAGTGCGTTGAAACGAGAAATCAGTAACGTAGCAACATTAACTCATCTAGACCCCTCGGCTATACTAGCACTCGTCAACGATGCGTTCGACCACGCAGTCGGCGCAGTCTCCCAACAACAAGTGAGACAGGAATGGCAACCCATCGCTTTTTTCTCCAAGAAGCTCCAACCGGCCGAGTCAAGGTACAACGCCTTCGGTCGAGAACTCCTGACGATCTACCTCGGTATCCGCCACTTTCAACGGTACTCACCGACTGCCGTCTTATCACTCACGCCATCGAGTCTACCACCGACAGACACTCACCATGAGGATCACGACAACTGGATAACATCACACAATATACGTGCGATGTGCAACATATCTCCGTTATCAACAGTCCTGTCGCGGATGCCATCTCACGCATCCATCACCTTGGTAACCCTTACCCAGAAGCCAGGGACTTACAGGATATAGCCACAGCGCAAATTGGTTACACTGACATCGAGCGACAGCGCAAGCAATCCACGCTCCGCATCGAACATAAACCACTTCCGACCTCGGACAAAAAATCTATTACGACGTATCCCTAGGTCACCCTAGACCAATAGTCCCATCAATCCTACGCAGAAACGTTTTCGAGACACTGCGTAATTTGTCACACCCAGACATCTGTGCCTCAGTGAAACTCATCATTGATCGTTTCATGTGGCTTAACATCAAAAAGGACATCCACCAATGGCACGTCAGTCCTTTTCCTGCCAACGTAACAAAAGTATTCACACAAAGTGCCCACTAGGTTCGTTCCCCGCCGTTAACGAGCGCTTCCACTACGTCCACGTATAGTTAGTGGGACCTCTGCCACCATCGAAGGGCGAATCTATATACTCACTGATCGTTTCACCCGATGGCCGGTAGGTGTGCCTTTGTCTTCGGCATCCAGCGAAGCAACGGAACAAGCCTTTCCTCGAGGATTAGATAGCTAGCTTTGGTTGTCCTGCAGTAGTTACAACCGATAGAGGTTCTCATTTCTCATTTTCGCACAACTACTCAAGCATCTAAGCATTCGCCTCGTCCAGACGACAGCTCACCACCCGGCAGCTAAGGTGATGGTCGAGCGTTTTCATCGGCAACTGAAAAGTGCTCTAGCAGCACAGGCGAACCCAGACTGGAAGGGGTCTTTAATTTTGTTCTCTTAGGTTGCAGATCAGCCTTCAAAGCTTATCTCCATTCCACACCGACAGAGTTGACTTTCATCGCACATTGCGTCTCTTAGGAGAAATGGTGGCACCGACCCAACCGAATGACTTCAACTACGGTGACTATGCAGCTCCTATAATNTTGCATATCCAACCACCTCGCCAGAAAACATTCGTAGCATATCTCCCCCTCCCCCTCGCATAGCTCAAAGCTCGCACGTTTTCCTGAGAGCAGAGATTCGTGCATCACTGCAACCTCAATACAGCAATCTACATAAGGTACTGCAACGCTTAGAGAAAGCCTACGTCATAGAGCGCAACGGTAAACGTGAGACCGTTAGTATTGACCGGCTCAATTCTGCGCGCTAGGAGGAAACCGTCACTTCCACCAATGATCCCCCACCCGTGGCGTCAACCGCAACTCCCGTTCCAACAAGTCCTGCTCCCTGCACCCCGATAAACTCCGCGACACCCTTGGAGCAGGCACCTGATCCCAACCCACCGCATCGGACCACTAATCGCAGGAGAGTCTTTAAGTTACCTGTACGCTTTTGCCTTTTAGCACGTTTTTACACTTAACAGCGTACAGACACATCTAGTCTGCGATATAAATATTTTCCTTTCACCTGTGCATTCATATATGCATGCAAAAATACCCTGTCATTTGTTATTCTGTTTGTCTTCGCCTCATCGATCAGCTCCAACAAAGGCTGCTTTCTTCCTTTATCTTCTAGGGTCGCATTGAAAACTCGGGAGACAAACTTTGGCTAAGAGAACGCAACGTCATCGAAATCGTGGAGGAAATCTTCGGCAAAGAAAACGCATAGACCTGAAAACCCGAGAAGAAAACTTCGGCCAGGAGAAAGCAGCGAGAAGGGGGATTGGCACGTTTCCCACCGTTACAGCACAATATGGATGTAGAAGACCTTTTTTCCGTCAGCCCCGTCAGTGTTTTACGGGCTCGTGCCCAGCTGCGATGGTCCTCTTATTTTCTTTAAAGACTAACAAAAATGAGGCACGTATTAAAACGACGACGGGCCTGCAGACGCTTTTATTTTTCCACATTTGTTTTTTGAATCCGCAAGCCCTGTTACATCAAGTGTAACTATTTTGACAGTCTATTCCCATTATTTCCGTGATAACCCACAAAGTGATCCAATCTTTTCGGACTAGAAAACCATGGCAAACAATGGATGCACCCCTGTCGAAGGCTCAACCTAGCCTTCTATGGTTGAAGCTCTGTAGTGACCAACCATCTCCCATTCTGCATGCACCCTTCCTCCTTTGCATCTCATTGTTTTTCCACACCAAGGCCATTTCTTTGGTCAGCACGTGTTTGCTTTTACTTTCCGCGAGCTTGCTCACGCTTCCGTATCTCTCACTTGCTCTGCAAGTCGTAAAAATGCAACCCGTCCTCCGTTTTGTGAATCGTCTCGTTCTGTTCTCGTACGAACGTTTTTTTGTGATAAAGACTTATTAGCTAGAGGTATCAATAAGCCAGTGTCTACAATACTTAACACGCCCCTCTATTTCTTCCACTGAAACATTATGGATGTTTACCACTATAAATCAACGTATGCACATGCGCATGTTTTTCTGTGCACGCGATGGTATGGATGAGTGTATGATTGTATGTACTCACGTGCGGTTACGCTGTATGCAAGCGCTGGAGTATAACCTAATAATCGGTATGAGTTTATGGTAGAATGCATACATGATTATGCAAAAAAATAAATTAAGATGATTTAATCGAGTCACCCGTGTACCACACATAAGGGTTCGTTCCCTACCACCCCAATCAATGTACTCTGCCAAATATTTCTGCATACCTAAGACCGAACGGGAAATAAAGGAAGAACATTAGCAGTCGGCAGTTATCGTGAGGCTACAAGCAACCTGAAACCTACAAACCCCCTAGTAGGGATCAACATGGATGCCAATTACTTTTCACTTGATACATTAAAGTGTGTCCCTATCCCTTGCCTTCGCAGCTAAATTCTGTCTAGACTGTTTTCTGTCTCCGGTTCGTACCAGTCTTTTTCAGGCACTACTACCCGTCCACTACGTGATCCCACTGAGGAGAAATTCTCCACGGGTAATTGAAGTTCGAAAGATGTTGAAGCGCCTCGAGAACATTGGAGCTCGGTTGCGCAAGAAACTGGATTCTCGGTGGTACCAGCAGCCAGTGATGTGAACTGACCTGACCTTCTCTGGAGAGAAGAAGACTCCCGGGTGATCTCCTCGAAACCTTCAGAATAATGAAGGATTTAACAGACATAAGCCAGGGAACCTGTTTCAGGAGGATCTCGATTCAAGAACAAGAGGTCACTGTGAGAAACTACAAAACTGTAGCTCCAAGATAGTAGGAAGGTCACAATTCATCATTAATCGGGTAGTAAACCTATGGAACCAACTGCCAGAAAAGCTAATTGAACTATCTTTGGTTCAACTCTTCGATCTGGCCCTAAATTGAAGGTGGGACCTGGTAGTTTCTAGGATTAGCAGTGATTTAGCTATCCCAGTGCAGCACCTGTTGAACGCTCACGTACCTTAACTTCTTTCGGTGAGACGAGTTGCCCTTTCCTTTTTTTCTTAGCAGAAGAACTGGCAAAGTACTCGATACAGTGATGAGTGCCGGACATGTGCACACCACCAAAAGAACTCTGGACACTCGATTGGCCGTGGCCATTTCCTGTCTTGTGCAGACTACTCTGAACTGACGAAACCCGTAGCTTCGCAGTACGGGTTGGCAGCTTTACATCGAGATTAGAGATGGTTACAAGCGGGGTGCACCAAGAGTCTTTTCATGGGCCTATACGTTTCCTTCTTTTCATCAACTACCTGGCGCTAGAATTGCACAAACTCTTCTTCATCTTGGCGGAAGATGAGAAGATAGCCGGTGAGAACTTAATCCAGGACCTAGATGCGGTCCGCAGCTGGTTGGCTCATAATAATAAGTGTATATTTTCAAAGAGCACCGTGAAGCATGCATAGGCATGACCCAATGTACAACATAACCATCCGTATAGGAGAAGACCAAAAGGAAAAATTTGAAAGTCTCAGTGAACATAATTACAAATGGAACACAAAGTGGACAAGGTATCAGATGAAAACTTCGGGATGGCGGAATGCTCTAAAAGAGCAAGTCGGTGGAAGTAGAACGAAAAACAAGAATCGCTATACCGGATGAATGATGAGGTGACTAAAAATACGGCAATTGGTAAGTAAAATAACAAGAGTCGGCCTGCAAATCGTTGGACGGGAATGGACGGAAACCGAGACAATAGCGGATAGGATGAAGCAGAACAGAGTGAAACTGTCACAGAATACATATGAACTGCACGTAGTGAAAAAGATGAGTTCTGTAGGGTCTTAATTATTGGTCTGAGGGGCTCCGATCAGCAATGAATTGATTTGGGTTATTTACGTTATTTAGGCGTTGGTTGCTTTGATGTGGGACTGACTACACGCTAGGCACCCAACCTTAAACCACCTTGTAGGTAAGGCAGGAAGTGCGTTCCTCAAACTGGCCCAGAATGCGGACGCATGTAATCAAAGCGGTGGATATGGCCGCACCCAACAACCATTGCCCGTGCCAAATTGTCCATTGCGGGTGTAGACAACAAGCCCTAGTCAGGCCCAAATAAAACCGAATCTGGAATAGGAAGGTGTACATCGGCAGTCTGGGGTAATACCCAGCTGGGAAGGGCTTGGGGAGAGAAATCGCAAGAAGCTAACGACAAAATCTAATAGGGGTGGGTGCTTGGGTCATAACACTGGTAAAAGGATGTTCTCAAAATATGTCTTGCTCTGCAGGCCCGCTTTCCACATTACTCACTCAAGCAGGGGAAGGCAGCTCTAGGCATGTTACTATCGATAGCAAGGTTTACAGCGAGAGCAAATGGACAAAAGATACCTAAAACACAAGCTAAATTTGAACAAATTCAAACTTCGGGTAACAAAACATCCGAAACGGCTAAAACCTTTTCAAAAAACAGTATAGACCGAAAAACAGTGCAAAAACGGTAAAACCACAATTATTGGAGTATAATACCAAAGTGAAACCACAGAACAGTTGGTTTCACACAGTAAAACCTTAAAAATTCACGGTTTATTCAGAGAGCAAGATTCACGCAATCAGTTCTCATAGGACGAATTGTGCCTCTTGCCTATCGCAAGTCCAGTTCTTGTGTTGTCGGTGGTTTCGTTGGCTTCTAACACTTCGAGTCAATAGTAGTTTCTGAAAGGCAGAATGTTAGTGTGCAGTGTCAGATCCCGTACAGTGTTTCGGAAAGAAAAGCCTAACGATTAATTTTCAACACTCAACTTCGGGAAAACCCCTGCCCACCATTCATCTAGCCTTCTCTTGAAATATTCGACATTAATACAGTTACCACTGCTTCCTGCAATTTATTCCACAGTGGTATAACTGTTTGTGAAAAACCTAGCTCGTAAATTTAGTCGACTTTGACTTCTTTCAAATCTAAGTTGATGACCCCTCGTGCCCCTGGCAGGAACAAACGAGAATACGGTTTGGAACTTTAGAATCGAAAGCTCTTTGACAATCTTAAATGTATCTGTAAGGTCGCCCCGCATGCGTATGCAGGCCAGGGAGAACAGTTCCAGGTCCCTCAGTCGTTGAAGGTACCCTTATCTTTCTGGCCTGCTACCCTTCTAGTTGCAAAGCGCTGTAACTTCTCAAGACATCGTTCTTCCTGTTCGAAATAAGGCGCCCATGCTTGCACGCAATATTCTGAGGACGCACTACAGGTTTGTCAACGGTACAAAAACCTGGGGTCTTCTGCAACTTACAACAACACACAACCCAAAAATTTCATGTCGAGCTTTATTAGCCACACGCTTGCACTGCAGGGATGGCCTCAAGTCGTTCGTGCTCATTACCCTTAGGTCCTTTGCCTCAGAGAAAAGATGCAGATGCATCACACCGCTCGTGTTATCGTTGGATCTTGTGGTTAAGAGCTGACACTTACATAGATTCAGTGGCAGATCCCACTTATCCGACCACCTTAGAACTGTATCTAGATCTTGTTCCAGTCCCTCCCCAGCTAACGTCACATCATTGGCGAACATGAAGCAAGGATTTTGGAGATCCTTCGCAAGGTCGTTAATACAGATAAAAAATGATGAGGAACCCAACACCGATCACTGTGGGACACCAAACGATATTCCCTCATGTACCGTTGTATAATTTCCAATTCTCACACTGAATGTGCGACAGCTGAGAAATTTTCAAATCCATTCCTTTGCCTTACCTACAATCTCCACTGTCTCCATTTTTAGATCCAGAAGCTGATTAATGACTGAGTCGAAAGCTTGACTAAAATCTAGATAGAAAACGTCTAATTGACGACTTGCGTCTATTCTTTTTGTAACTTCGTCTGGAAATGCCAGCAGGTTGGTTGTAACGACCAAAACGTGATTGTCCTGGTCCGAGCGAAACGAAAAATACCTCGTCTGTATGCGTTCAATCAAATGGTCCTTCGCTCGTTCTGGATAGCGATCAACAAATCTCAAAGCAACGCGTTGCCCAAATTTTCGAGAACCAAGTCGATCCAAAAATAATCTACGGTACTATTTTCGCATTAATCAGAAATACATAAGGCAGTCATATCTCTGATAGTGAGCCTGATTCACTATCCAGCCAAAATGTTACAAATATTGACAGAAAATATCTGCGGTAATAAAAAGTAAATAAGAAAATGAGTGATTTGAACTACCTTTCAGATAATTCTGGACCAATAAGAAAATTCTGCGCGCTTCAACAGATCAGGCAAAATTATCTTGAGCGTTACAGCCAAAGGGGGTTTAATATAACCGAAAGCAAAGGTTAGTTCAACAACGAGCGTCCAATCGGAACTTTGGTCGCAATAAAACAAGAAAAAGCACTGAATCTCATTTACATGTAAGAGCAAAGCACTTGAAGTGTGTGTCCAATAGATACCCTTCACCGTAATAACGATGAAGTAGAGGGTTCAGAAAAGAAAATTCACCGACATAAAGGCCACCGTCGGAAAGAATCCGCCATAGTATGACGAAGAAAGTTAGGGAAATGCAAGGTAATTGAGAGGAATTTTCAGTCTTTTTGATTGCTACACCGGCCACCAAAATTCCTCGGAGCGGAAAATTCCACCTCCGATAGTCTCTTGTTCTGGCTTCCACTTCTTGCTTAAGCTTCCGAAACAATGGAGTTCACAGGATTTACAGCAGTACGCCTGCGCACACCCTAGCCTATCACCTGGGTGCTAGTCGGCTCCTTCTAATAGACATAGACGACGTATATCTCTTCTTATCTTGCCGCCACCTGTATGCACCACAGCCGTTCGCACGAACCAATCCCGTCTGTCTCCACAGCATCCATGATGCCCATGGGCCATTTGCCACGTATTGTGGTTTCAGATGCTATCAATACGATGTCGCCTGATTTGAAATTGCGATGCTTCGAAAGCCACTTTTGTCGCACTTGCAGGGTTGGTATAAACTCCCTCATCCATCGACGCCAGAAATTATTAGCTAAGTGATTGACTTAGCTCCACCGTCTTGTATAACTCTCCATGATTGTGAGAACTTCTAGGTTTTGATCGTTCTCCGTCAACAACAATAAACTGTTCGGAGACAGTGCTCTTCTTTCCTTATCATCCGATAAGCACGGCACTAGCGGTCGGCTATTCAATATCCTTTCGATTTCTACAAAACAATTTGTCAACGTTTCATCATGCATTAACTGCTCCTTCGTCAACACAAGCAGTAACCTGCGCGCGGAGCGGATCATTCTCTCCCATACGCCCCCCTATGACTTGAGGAAGGAGGGTTAAAGAACCACCTTATCCCATCACATGCAAGACCGTCGTTAATCTTGTGTCCATCCCAGCGTTTAACTTTATCCTTTAGTTCTGATATGGCACCCACGAACTTCGGTCTGTTATCACTATAAATCTCTGAAGGTCTTCTTCGTCTATCAATGAATCTCAATAGACACAGGATGAAAGAATCTGTATTGAGACTGCCCGCTATTTCTAATGGCATGACTCGGGTCTGTAAACAGGTAAATGCGCAGCCATATTTCTTTTTTGAACCACAACCCTTGCGAACAAACAGAGGTCCAAAATAATCAACTCCTACTGAGTTAAAACAGCACCAACCCTTTTGACCATTGAGAGTAATGATGCAGAAGCTGTTCTAGTTTTATCAACAAAGCAGCTATGTTCACGCGTACTACAATTTTTTCATCTCTACGCCATCCGATGGGTACGGTAATGGAGATAATGTCTGTGGAACATAGCTCTGTAAGAACGTCGGCCACTCTAACCATATCTCTTGTTCTCTTTTTGTTGATATACCTCTCGAGGTAAGG